>JARQOD010000476.1:0-150336 GCA_033576555.1 Oophaga sylvatica
TTCTCTCTAATCCTGCTTTTTTCTTTCTCTCTCTGTTCTTTCCCCTCTCTTTCTTTCTGTTCTTTTCTTTCCCCTTTCTCTCTGTTCTTTCTTTCTCTCTCTGTGCTTTCTTTCCCATCTTTCTTTCTCTCTGTTCTTTTTCTTTCTTTCTCTCTTTTCTTTCCCCTTTCTTTCTATCTCTCTGTTCTTTCTTTCCCCTCTTTCTTTCTCTCTGTTCTTTCTTTCTCTTTCATTCCCTTTTTATTTCTCTCTCTGTTCTTTCTGTTTTTTTTCTTTCTCTGTTCTTCCTTTTTCTCTCTGTTCTTTCTTTCTCCCTGTTCTTTCTTTCTCTCTTCTTTCTTTCCCAACTTTCTTTTTCTCTCTCAGTTCTTTCTTTCCCATCTTTCTTTTTCTCTCCCTCTCTCTTCTTTCTTTCTTTCCCCTCTTTCTTTTTTCTCTCTCTTTTTTTTCTGTCCACTCTTTTTCTCTGTTCTTTTTCTTTCTTTCTCTCTCTCTGCTCTTTCTTTCCCGTTTCTCTCTCTAATCTTTCTTTCTCTCTCTGTTCTTTCTTTCCCCTCTTTCTTTCTCTCTCTGTTCTTTCTTTCCCATCTTTCTTTCCCCTTTCTCTCTCCCTCTCTCAGTTCTTTCTTTCCCATCTTTCTTTTTCTCTCCCTCTCTCTTCTTTCTTTCCCCTCTTTCTTTTTTCTCTCTGTTCTTTTTTTTGTGTCCACTCTTTCTTTCTCTGTTCTTTTTCTTTCTTTCCCCTCTTTCTTTCTCTCTCTCTGTTCTTTCCCCTCTTTATCTCTGTTCTTTCTTTCTCTTTCCCGTTTCTCTCTCTAATCTTTGTTTCTTTCTCTCTCTCTGTTCTTTCTTTCCCCTCTTTCTGTCTCTCTTTGTTCTTTCTTTCCCATCTTTCTTTCTCTGTTCTTTCTTTCCCCTCTTTCTTTCTCTCTCCTTCTGTTCTTTCTTTCCCCTCTTTCTTTCTCTCTCCCTCTCGCTTTCTTTTTTCTCTCTCTGTTCTTTTTTTCTGTTCACTCATTCTTTCTCTGTTCTTTTACTTTCTTTCCCCTCTTTCTTTCGCTTTCTCTGTTCTTTCTTTCCCTCTTTCTTTCTCTCTGTTCTTTCTTTCCCGTTTCTCTCTCTAATCTTTCTTTCTGTTCTTCTTTCTCTCTGTGGCGCTTCCCACGGCTGTGGGGCGCCGGGACATGGCATAGCTGCCTAGCTAGCCAATGCTCCCATGCCGCCAGTCCCCGACGACGTGAGGCATGGGTCCCAGATGATAAGAGAATGTGGACCCACTGGACCACGGAGGGAGACCCGGGCCTGCCCGAACTAGGGAAGGGCAGCGACCGGGATCCGTGGCAGCTGAGCATGTGGGCAAGGTGGCGACCTGCAGGACTAGACAACACCGCACAACTTCAGGTAAGAAGAAACATAAAGTTTACTTAAGGAAACACAGTACATAAACAGAACATAAGACCGGACTCCCGATACCGCACATCAGAGAAGGGTACACGACTCAGGATCACAGACGAGTGCTGGAGGACATCACGGGTAGATGCAGTCCAGGGTTATCTGGCACGGGCATACTTGGACGGCCTCTCTCTCAGGCCTTAGGCGTAGCACAGGCTCAGCAGGAGAACATCAGACACCGACCTCAGACAGACTTCAGACGATGGCGGGGTCATCACGGGTAGATGCAGTCCAGGATCATCTGGCACGGGCATACTAGTATGGCCTCACTCTCAGGCCTCGGGCGTAGCACAGGCTCAGCAGGAGAACATCAGACACCGCCCAGGACGAACGTCAGAAGATGGCGGGGTCATCACGGGTTGATGAAGTCCAGGGTCATCTGGCACGGGCATACTAGGACGGCCTCTCTCTCAGGCCTCAGGCGTAGCACAGGCTCAGCAGGAGAACATCAGACACAGACCCAGGACAGACGTCATCACAGGGTAGACCAAGGAGGAACCGGCAGGACATCGGAACATCAGGAACACGGACTGGATCTCAGGGACACAGGAACACGGACAGGAAATCAGGAACACGGATTGGATCTCAGGGAGTCAGGAACACAGACAGGAACACGGACTGGATCTCAGGGACACAGGAACACAGACAGGAACACGGACTGGAACACAGGCATCGGACTCCGGACATCAGGCAGTGGTCATCAGGGAGGACACGGACAGGAACATCAGGAACACGGATAGGATCTCAGGGAGTCAGGAACACAGACAGGAACACGGACTGGAACACAGGTATCGGACTCCGGACATCTGGCACCGATCGGCAGGCTCCGGACATCAGGTAGAGATGGATAGGATCCGGACATCTGGAAGTGGTCATCGGACATCGGATATCAGGCAGTGGTCATCAGGGAGGACACGGACAGGAACATCAGGAACACGGATAGGATCTCAGGGACACAGGAACACAGACAGGAACACGGACTGGAACACAGGCATCGGACTCCGGACATCAGGCAGTGGTCATCAGGGAGGACACGGACAGGAACATCAGGAACACGGATAGGATCTCAGGGAGTCAGGAACACAGACAGGAACACGGACTGGAACACAGGCATCGGACTCCGGACATCTGGCACCGACCTGAAAAGGAACCCCAGCGGTCTGGTGCAAGCCCCGCCAGGCTCAACGGGAGCTGGCCGGGGATTGCACAGAGGCTGAGCACAGAGTAACAGAAACTCAGCACACACCGGACTCCTCCTTCCAAGATGAACTCAGGTTATATAGCAAGGATTCACAGTCACGGGCACAGGGTTCTGGACACAGCAGGATTTCAGGAACATAACACAGAGGACACAGTTCAGACAGTCAGGTACAGGATGCAATCCAAGATCAGGGGTTCAGGTAATTAGACACAGCAGGAACAGGCCTGGATATACAGCCTCCAGGAACGGCGATCTGGGTAATCAGCCCCCAGCATAGGCGGAAACACAAGACACAGTTCAGACATTCAGGTACAGGATGCGATCCAGGATCAGGGGTTCAGGTAATTAGACACAGCAGGAACAGGCCTGGATATACAGCCTCCAGGAACGGCGATCTGGGTAATCAGCCCCCAGCATAGGCGGAAACACAAGACACAGTTCAGACATTCGGGTACAGGATGATCCAGGATCAGGGGTTCAGGTAATTAGACACAGCAGGAACAGGCCTGGATATACAGCCTCCAGGAACGGCGATCTGGGTAATCAGCCCCCAGCATAGGCGGAAACACAAGACACAGTTCAGACATTCAGGTACCGGGTTTGATCCAGGATCAGGGAACAAGACACAGCAGGAACAGGGAATCAGCTCTCCAGAGCTGATCAAATTCAGAGCAGGAGCTGAACACACAACCACATACGGCTAGGTTCAGGGATTCAATGAGGATTCAATGTGAAGCTCTGGCAACGCCCACTAGGCTGGGGAACTTTATATATGAGCTGCTTCACAGCGATAGGCTGGAGCAGTAATTCTAGTAAACACCCAATCCACATAAAAGCAGGACAGGTGTGGGCCGCGCCCCCTATGCAGAGCCAGACAGCTCAACACAGAGGGAACCTAACAATGGCTGCTGCCACACACGTAGTAAGTCATGCACCACTGCAGAGGACTTTGCAAGCTAAGGACGGCTTTTACAGCAGGTCAGGGACCGCACATGCGGGCGGTCATGCAAAGCAGCGGAGCCACTCACGCAAGTACGGGTACGCAGCAGAGCCGGGAACTGAGCAGCATCCATACAGGTAACAGACAACAGTATCCCAGCTGGTTAGGGGGAAAGGAGCAAAAGGGTTAATGCAAAAGACATGCAGAGTAACGCTGGAAAACAAAGTACAGAATACCAGCGTTACAGTATCCCCCTCCTCAGAACCCCTCTTCTGAAGACCCAAGTAAAAAAAAAATTCCCCAGAAAAATTCACTTGGGTTTGGCGGTAAGTCCCATAGTTCACAATATGGCAGCAGAGTTAATAGCTCGAAAAGTCCGAACCGCTGACCAAGCGGGGAATCGAGCCATGTAGTCCACTTACCATGTGGGGACCAAATAGTCTAGTTCGCACATCAGGTGGAGCTTGGAGAAAGTCCTGCAGACCGCACATGCTCAGCGCAGTCCATGGCCAGAGCTTTCTGTGGCGCTTCCCACGCCTGTGGGGCGCCGGGACATGGCATAGCTGCCTAGCTAGCCAATGCTCCCACGCCGCCAGTCCCCGACGACGTGAGGCATGGGTCCCAGATGATAAGAGAATGTGGACCCACTGGACCACGGAGGGAGACCCGGGCCTGCCCGGACTAGGGAAAGGCAGCGACCGGGATCCGTGGCAGCTGAGCATGTGGGCAAGGTGGCGACCTGCAGGACTAGACAACACCGCACAACTTCAGGTAAGAAGAAACATAAAGTTTACTTAAGGAAACACAGTACATAAACAGAACATAAGACCGGACTCCCGATACCGCACATCAGAGAAGGGTACACGACTCAGGATCACAGACGAATGCTGGAGGACATCACGGGTAGATGCAGTCCAGGGTTATCTGGCACGGGCATACTTGGACGGCCTCTCTCTCAGGCCTTAGGCGTAGCACAGGCTCAGCAGGAGAACATCAGACACCGACCTCAGACAGACTTCAGACGATGGAGGGGTCATCACGGGTAGATGCAGTCCAGGATCATCTGGCACGGGCATACTAGTATGGCCTCACTCTCAGGCCTCGGGCGTAGCACAGGCTCAGCAGGAGAACATCAGACACCGGCCCAGGACGAACGTCAGAAGATGGCGGGGTCATCACGGGTTGATGAAGTCCAGGGTCATCTGGCACGGGCATACTAGGACGGCCTCTCTCTCAGGCCTCAGGCGTAGCACAGGCTCAGCAGGAGAACATCAGACACCGACCCAGGACAGACGTCAACACAGGGTAGACCAAGGAGGAACCGGCAGGACATCGGAACATCAGGAACACGGACTGGATCTCAGGGACACAGGAACACGGACAGGAAATCAGGAACACGGATTGGATCTCAGGGAGTCAGGAACACAGACAGGAACACGGACTGGATCTCAGGGACACAGGAACACAGACAGGAACACGGACTGGAACACAGGCATCGGACTCCGGACATCAGGCAGTGGTCATCAGGGAGGACACGGACAGGAACATCAGGAACACGGATAGGATCTCAGGGAGTCAGGAACACAGACAGGAACACGGACTGGAACACAGGCATCGGACTCCGGACATCTGGCACCGATCGGCAGGCTCCGGACATCAGGTAGAGATGGATAGGATCCGGACATCTGGAAGTGGTCATCGGACATCGGATATCAGGCAGTGGTCATCAGGGAGGACACGGACAGGAACATCAGGAACACGGATAGGATCTCAGGGACACAGGAACACAGACAGGAACACGGACTGGAACACAGGCATCGGACTCCGGACATCAGGCAGTGGTCATCAGGGAGGACACGGACAGGAACATCAGGAACACGGATAGGATCTCAGGGAGTCAGGAACACAGACAGGAACACGGACTGGAACACAGGCATCGGACTCCGGACATCTGGCACCGACCTGAAAAGGAACCCCAGCGGTCTGGTGCAAGCCCCGCCAGGCTCAACGGGAGCTGGCCGGGGATTGCACAGAGGCTGAGCACAGAGTAACAGAAACTCAGCACACACCGGACTCCTCCTTCCAAGATGAACTCAGGTTATATAGCAAGGATTCACAGTCACGGGCACAGGGTTCTGGACACAGCAGGATTTCAGGAACATAACACAGAGGACACAGTTCAGACAGTCAGGTACAGGATGCGATCCAAGATCAGGGGTTCAGGTAATTAGACACAGCAGGAACAGGCCTGGATATACAGCCTCCAGGAACGGCGATCTGGGTAATCAGCCCCCAGCATAGGCGGAAACACAAGACACAGTTCAGACATTCAGGTACAGGATGCGATCCAGGATCAGGGGTTCAGGTAATTAGACACAGCAGGAACAGGCCTGGATATACAGCCTCCAGGAACGGCGATCTGGGTTATCAGCCCCCAGCATAGGCAGAAACACAAGACACAGTTCAGACATTCAGGTACCGGGTTTGATCCAGGATCAGGGAACAAGACACAGCAGGAACAGGGAATCAGCTCTCCAGAGCTGATCAAATTCAGAGCAGGAGCTGAACACACAACCACATACGGCTAGGTTCAGGGATTCAATGAGGATTCAATGTGAAGCTCTGGCAACGCCCACTAGGGCTGGGGAACTTTATATATGAGCTGCTTCACAGCGATAGGCTGGAGCAGTAATTCTAGTAAACACCCAATCCACATAAAAGCAGGACAGGTATGGGCCGCGCCCCCTATGCAGAGCCAGACAGCTCAACACAGAGGGAACCTAACAACGGCTGCTGCCACACACGTAGTAAGTCATGCACCACTGCAGAGGACTTTGCAAGCTACGGACGGCTTTTACAGCAGGTCAGGGACCGCACATGCGGGCGGTCATGCAAAGCAGCGGAGCCACTCACGCAAGTACGGGTACGCAGCAGAGCCGGGAACTGAGCAGCATCCATACAGGTAACAGACAACAGTATCCCAGCTGGTTAGGGGGAAAGGAGCAAAAGGGTTAATGCAAAAGACATGCAGAGTAACGCTGGAAAACAAAGTACAGAATACCAGCGTTACACTCTCTCTCTGTTCTACCTTTTTCTCTGTTCTTTCTTTCCCCTCTTTTTCTTTCTCTGTTCTTTCTCTCTCTGTTCTTTCTTTCTATTCTCTTTCTTTCCCCTCTTTCTTTCGGTTCTTTCTTCTTTCCCCTTTCTTTCTTTCTTTCTGTTCTTTCTTTCCCATCTTTCTTTCTCTCTATCTCTCTGTTGTTTCCCCTCTTTCTTTCTTTTTCTGTTCTTTCTGTTATGTTAGGTAGCTGAGGAGGACAGGAACAACAGCCGGGCAGCCGAACACCTGAGATGTTGGTAACTAATGAGTTGCAGATTCCTAAACTAACCACACAACTAGAGGTAGCCGTGGAGCGTTCCTACGTTGATCCTAGACGTCTCATCACAGCCTGAGAGATAACTACACCTAAAGGCAGAAAGATGAAAGCTATCTGCCCCGGAGCAGATCCCCAAAGAAAATAGGAAGCCCCCAAACATGTAATGGCGGTTAGACAAGAAGAAAGCACGAACACAGACAGAAAATAGAATGAGCAAACGCTGGGGCCACAAGCTGACTAAATAGGATAGGACAGGAGAGATTACTTTCTTCAACCCAGAAAACCCTACAAAAATCCAACAATTCTGATTACAAAAATACTGAGATCACGCGATCTCGCCACCCACTAAATCAGATCTCAGTGTGAACAAATCCAAGCCGCAGCCACTGAAAAAACAGGAAAAAGCAAATGAGCAAATAACAGTGGCTTCAGATAAACTGAGAGGAGGGGACCTGGCTGACCTCCACAGAAGTGCAGGGAAAAATGCAAAAAGCAAGCACAAAAATAAAAGCAGAAAATATCTTATCTGATAGCAGAAGATGCAGGCAAGACTCAGCACACTTCCAAATGAACCAGGAACCACAATTGAGACAAGAACAATTGATCACCGGCAACCATCATGGGAGGGAACCTCCCTTATATCAGACCAGTCAGTGAACCCAGATTGCCATTCCTCGCTGAAAGGTTCAGTACTGCCTGTAACCACCAGAGGGAGCCTCTGCTCAGAAACCATCTCTAGCACATTCATAACATCTTTCGTTCTTTCCTCTTTTTCTTTCTCGCTCTGTTATTTATTTTTTTTCCTCTATTTCTTTCTCTCTGTTCTTTCTTTCCCAACTTTCTCTCTCTCTGTTCTTTCTTTCCCCTTTCTTTCTCTCTGTTTTTTCTTTCCCATCTTTCTCTGTTCTTTCTTTCCCCTCTTTCTTTCTCTCTCCTTCTCTGTTCTTTCTTTCCCCTTTCTTTTTTCTCTGTTCTTTTCATCCCCTTTCTTTATTTCTCTCTCTATTCTTTTTTCTGTCCACTATTTCTTTCTCTCTCTGTTCTTTCTTTCTCTCTTTTCTTTTGCCTTTCGTTCTCTGTTCTTTGTTATTCTCTTTCTTTCCCATCTTTCTTTCTCTCTAATCTTTCTTTTCTTTCTTCTCTGTTTTTCTTTCCTTTTCCCACTCTTTCACTCTTTTTTTCTCTCTTCTGTTTTCTCTCTTTTCTCTCTTCCTCTGTTCTTTTCTTTCCATCTTTCTCTCTATCCTCTTTCTGTTCTTTTTTTCCTCTTTTTTTCTCTCTGCTTTTTCTTCCCCTTTCTTCTTCTTCTTTCTTTCTTCTCCCTTTCTTTTCTCTCCCTCTCTGTTTCTTCTTCCCCTTTCTTTCTCTCTCCTTCTTCTCTTCTTTTCTTTCTTCCTCTTTGTTTTTCTTTCTCTTCTTTTTCTTCCCCTTTCTTTCTCTCTGTTCTTTCTTTTTTTCTGTTCTCTTTCTTTCTCTCTGTTCTTTTCTTTCTTTCTTTCTCTCTCTGTTCTTTCTTTCTTTCTCTCTCTCTTTCTTTCTTTCTTTCCTTCTTCTCCCTTCTGTTCTTCTTCCCTTTCTTTCTCTCTGCTTTCTTTCTCCTTCTTCTCTGTTCTTTCTCTCTTGTTTTTCTTCCCTCTGTTTCTTTCCCCTTCTTCTCTCTTCTCTATCGTTTTTTTCTGTTCTCTTTCTTCTCTCTGTTCTTTCTTGCTTCTTCTCCATCTCTCTACTCTGTTCTTTCTTTCTTTCCCTTTCTTTCTCTCTCTGTTCTTACTTTCCCTTCTTTCTCTCTTCCTTTGTTCTTCCTCTTTCTCTCTCCCTCATTATTTCCCTCTTCTTATTCTTCATCCTTTTCTTCTCTGTCTTTCTTTCTCTCTGTTTCTTTCCTTTCTTCTTGTCTTTCTCTCTCTATTTCTCTCTCTCCTTTCTCTCTCTTTTCTTTCTCTGTTCTTTCTTTCTTTTTTTCTCAGTACCAGTCTGTGATGCAGTGCTAAATGGTATGGTTGGGTGTGGACATGTGTGATTAGTTGGTAAATGGGTGTGGTCGGGGCGTGGCCTAAATTTGCCACAGCCCGCAGCCTTTGACCCTCTTTCCTGGCTTCAAAAGTTGGGAGGTATGGTAAATCACAGGTCTGTGAGAAAGAAGGTGGAGAACACGGGAGACATCGGCCGGCACTTCATGGTGACTGGTTACTGGGAAGATGAGAAAAACACAGAGAAAATACACAATGAGGTGAGAACGGCCGTGTGTGAGGGAAAGTCATAGAGCAGAAACAGAGGGGAGACGACAACAGGAATCATCAGTGGGAAACACTACAGATTGTATCAGTGACTGTACTGACCACAAGGGGGAAGGAAGAGCAACGGGAAGGTAAAAGGGCGAGTGTGAACAGCGGCCAATCCTGAGAGAGGATAACAGGGGCTCCAGCACCTACCTCCACCTGCAGAGCCGCACACCACATATATGGCGGTAAATGCTAGACTGTATGGGCTCCTGCCCGGTGTGACGTCATTTCAGTCACGTGTTGTGGGCGTGTACTGAGGAGGCGTGTTCTAGTTTAGCAAGCAACGAAGCAGCAAGCCAGGACGCCATTACACGCTGTGGCTCATAGAGGTTAGTAGGTGCTACCCTGTGGTGGCATTTTGGGGGTGAGGGTTCCGGGGGACCCGAAATTTAGGGTTCAGGGTTTGTATTAGAGTATGTATTAGCGTGCGACCCTCCTGTGGTGGAAGTTGGGGGTAATGAAGTAGCATGCCAGTACCAGAGGGCTTTGGGGGGACCTCGGTGGTGGGACTTGGGGGTGACTTGCATGTGGTTGGGTACCTGCTGCTGGGGGGACCCCTCAGGTGGGTGACCTGAGTGGGGGGTTAACCTGCTACTGGCTGTGGTAGGATTTGAGGGTGATCTGCTGCTATGGGTGTGGACCCCTTTTAATGGGGGGTGACCTACTTGTGGTGGATTTGGGGGTGCGACCTGCATTAGGCTATTTGTGGGAGTCCTGTGGTGGGTTTTGGGGTGGTATTTTGGTGGGCCACCTGCTGCTGACTATTGGTGTAACCTCTGTGGTGTGATCTGCTTATGGGGGACGCCTTTTAGTGGTGGGTGACCTGCTGCTGGTTATTGGGGGACACCTGTGATGGGAATTGTGGGTGACCTGCTTGTGGTGGGGTTTGGGGGGGCCACCTGCTGCTGGTTATTGGGGGACCCCTGTGGTGGGATTTGTGGGTGACCTGCTTGTGGGATTTGGGGGTGACCTGCTCAGGTGGGACCCCTTTTAGTGGTGGGCGACCTGCTGCTGGTTATTGGCGGGACCCCTGTGGTGTGATTTGTGGGTGACCTGCTTATGGGATTTGGGGGTGACCTGCTCACGGGGGATGCCTTTTAGTGTGTGGCGACCTGCTGCTGGTTATTGGGGGACACCTGTGGGGATTTGTGGGTGACCTGCTTATGGGATTTGGGGGTGACCTGCTCACGGGGGATGCCTTTTAGTGTGTGGCGACCTGCTGCTGGTTATTGGGGGACACCTGTGGTGGGAGTTGTGGGTGACCTGCTTGTGGTGGGGTTTGGGGGGCCACCTGCTGCTGGTTATTGGCGGGACCCTGTGGTGTGATTTGTGGGTGACCTGCTCACGGGGGATGCCTTTTAGTGTGTGGCGACCTGCTGCTGGTTATTGGGGGACACCTGTGGTGGGAGTTGTGGGTGACCTGCTTGTGGTGGGGTTTGGGGGGGCCACCTGCTGTTGGCTATTGGTAGGACCTCTGTGGTGTGATTTGTGACCTGCTCACGGGGGACCTTTTTTAGTGGGGGTGCGACATGCTTGTGGTGGGGTTTGGGGGGCGATCTGGCTATTAAGGGACCCCTGTGGTGGGGTTTGTGGGTGACCTGCTCAGGTTTGACCCCTTTTAGTGGTGGGCGACCTGCTGCTGGTTATTGGCGGGACCTCTGTGGTGTGATTTGTGGGTGACCTGCTTATGGTGTGGACCCCTTTTAGTGTGGGGCGACCTGTGATGGGAATTGTGGGTGACCTGCTTGTGGTAGGCTTTTGGGGGGCCACCTGCTTGTGGGTGACCTGCTCAGGTGGGACCCCTTTTAGTGGTGGGCGACCTGCTGCAGGTTATTGGCAGGACCCCTGTGGTGTGATTTTGTGGGTGACGTGCTTATGGTGTGGACCCCTTTTAGTGTGGGGCGACCTGTGATGGGAATTGTGGGTGACCTGCTTGTGGTGGGCTTTTGGGGGGCCGCCTGCTTGTGGGTGACCTGCTCAGGTGGGACCCCTTTTATTGGTGGGCGACCTGCTGCTGGTTATTGGCGGAACCCCTGTGGTGTGATTTGTGGGTGATCTGCTCAGGTGGGGCCCCTTTTAGTGGTGGGTGACCTGCTTGTGGTTGGTTTTTGGGGCGCAACCTGCTGCTGGCTATTGGGGGCGATCTGCTTGTGGAGTGTGAGGGTGATCTGCTGCAGGCTTTTGGGAGGGGGGGAGGTTGGGGAACCCTCTGGTGGGGTGTTTTGGTGACCTGCTCAGGTTGGACCCCTTTTAGTGGGGGGTGACCTGCTTGTGGGGTTTGGAGGGGTGACCTGCTGCTGGCTATTTGGGGTACCCCTGTGGTGTGATTTGTGGGTGACCTGCTTGTGGGATTTGGGGGTGACCTGCTTATGGTGTGGACCCATTTTAGTGTGTGGCGACCTGCTGCTGGTTATTGGGGGACACCTGTGATGGGAATTGTGGGTGACCTGCTTGTGGTGGGGTTTTGGGGGGCCACCTTCTTTTGGCTATTGGTAGGACCTCTGTGGTATGATTTGTGTGTGACCTGCTCACGGGGACTTTTTTTAGTGGGGGGGCGACATGCTTGTGGTGGGGTTTGGGTGTGCCATCTGGGTATTAAGGGACCCTGTGGTGTGATTTGTGGGTGACCTGTTTATGGTGTGGACCCCTTTTAGTGTAGGACGACCTGTGATGGGAATTGTGGGTGACCTGCTTGTGGTGGGGTTTTGGGGGGCCATCTGGGTATTAAGCGACCCCTGTTGTGGGATTAGTGGGTGACCTGCTTATGGTATGGACCCCTTTTAGTGTGGGGCGACCTGTGATGGGAATTGTGGGTGACCTGCTTGTGGTGGGGTTTTGGGGGCCACCTGCTTGTGGGTGACCTGCTCAGGTGGGACCCCTTTTAGTGGTGGGCGACCTGCTGCTGGTTATTGGCGGGACCCCTGTGGTGTGATTTGTGGGTGACCTGCTCAGGTGGGACCCCTTTTAGTTGTGGGTGACCTGCTTGTGGTGGGTTTTTGGGGCGCAACCTGCTGCTGGCTATTGGGGGGAACCCCTGTGGTAGGATTTGATGGTGACCCGTTGTGTGTTGGTGGGTACTCCTTTTAATGGCTATTGGGGGGACCCCTGTGGTGTGATTTGTGGGTGAACTGCTCAGGTGGGACCCCTTTTAGTGGTGGGTGACCTGCTTGTGGTTGGTTTTTGTGGCGCAACCTGCTGCTGGCTATTGGGGGACCCCTGTGGTAGGATTTGAGGGCGACCTGCTTGTGGAGTGAGGGTGACCTGCTGCAGGCTTTTGGGAGGGGGGGAGGTTGGGGAACCCTGTGGTGGGGTGTTTTGGTGACCTGCTCAGGTTGGACCCCTTTTAGTGGGGGGTGACCTGCTTGTGGGGCTTGGAGGGGTGACCTGCTGCTGGCTATTTGGGGTACCCCTGTGGTGTGATTTGTGGGTGACCTGCTTGTGGGATTTGGGGGTGACCTGCTTATGGTGTGGACCCATTTTAGTGTGTGGCGACCTGCTGCTGGTTAGTGTGGTGGCCCCTGTGGTGTGATTTGAGGGTGACCTGCTTGTTGCTTTTGGGGTGAACTGCTGCTCATGGCATTGACCCCTTTTAGTGTGTGGCAACCTTCTGCTGGCTATTGGACCACTGTGGTGGGATTTCAGGGGGACCTGGTGTTGGCTGCAGGGGCATCACATTGTTTTTAGGATTTTGGGGGGTGACATGGTGCTGGCTAAGGGGAACCACTGTGGGGTTGGGGGTTCGACCTTGTGTTGACTGCGTATGGACCACCCTGCTTGGTGTGGTTTGGGGGGTGAACCCTGTGCTGGCTGTGACGGTACCCTATGCGGGTGGATTTTGGGGAGGGTGACCTTGTACTGGATGTTGGGGACCTCTGGTGGGTTATGAGGGGTTAATACCTTCCCAAGGAGCACTTGTGTGGTGGGCATGTTGAATGATGGTGGACTTTTGATTTGGGAGGGTGGTTTAATGCTGATAACTGCTTTCTTGGTACCCCTAAACTTCACCCATACATTCGATGTCTGTAAACTTGTTTGTCAGATGTGGGTGGAGGTGTGGTACCAATTCAGAATATAATATACATTTTTAAAAAGACCAAAAATTGTAAGCTGCAGCATTGTTGTAAGATACAGTATTTTTTTCATGTGTAAATGGGGAATTTCTTACAGCAGTTCTGCTTTTTACACATGACATCTGTAGAAGGTCCATTTCTAGTTGAATTTCATTAAAATTACTTTTTCATGCGCTTTATTACACTTTGAGATTCCACTCAAGCCTTGCACCACTTCACTCACTGCTGGAGCATCAGTGGCCGAATTTTTTAACATTGCTATGCAGATCTCCCCATATAAAGGTCTGCAGCTTTGACAACTAGAAGGTTACCATACATTGGACAGTGGTAGTCGGTACTATGTTCTTCATGGGTCTTTCAGCTTTCTAGACTTAGAATTTCTTAATTGTTTATTTGAAACAAAACAACGTATGTTGGAGTATAAGCTGACTTTTTCAGCAAATTTTTTTATTTTTTGCATGAAAGTGCCCCTCTCAGCTTAGACTCGTGTCACCCCCACCATTCTGTTTTCCCCTCTCCCCTGATCTGTCTCTCTTCCGTTTTTTTTTCTTTTTTTTTTTACCTCATCCTTCACAGCAGCGGCAGAGCAGTGCATCTATTTGAGTCCCGGAGGTAGCTGCGTGCCAGTGACATGGAGCAAGCAGTAGCCATACGTCAGGTGGAGGTTGCGGGCGGACTGGGTTTTCAGTGCTGCACGCTTCAGTGTGTGCAGCGAAAATACATGCCTCCCACAACCTCCACTTACCGGATGGCTAATGCTTGCCTACACGACTGCTACTGCTGCTTCATATGTTACCGGCATGCCCACACCTCCGGGGCGTCATACATGACAGGATGGCGCTGCTGTGAAGAAGTGGATGAGAAGCACCCCCTTGGGAGACTCGTGGACCTACGGGGAGAGAGTAGACTTGCGGACCCAGTAGCTGCTGTATCCCCGCCGGCGTATACTTGTGTCAATAAGTTTTCCTGTTTTTTGAGGTACAATTAGGTATCTTGGCTAATACTAGAGTATATACTGTGTGTGGATATATAGCTCTGGGAAAAATTAAGACATCACTGCACAGTTTTTTAAAAATCAGTTTCTCTACATGTCTGACAGCCATTCATTCCAGTGTCAGTTGAATTACAACCAGAGTACACCTCATTCTACTAAATGTGCTTCTGATTAGGTGATCTCCTGAAACAAAGCTTATTTCTTTATCGCTTCATTGGGGGACACAGTTACTATGGGTGTATGATGCTGTCACTAGGAGGCTGACACTATGCAAATAAGGCAAAAGCGGACTCCTCACCAGCAGTATACACCCACCGACAGGCACAAAGCAACTCAGTTTTTTGATTAGTGTCTGTAGGAGGCGGACCTGGATCTAACACCAGATCCGCAGTCTTTTTCCCTTATAGGTTTTGTGTTGTGTTAACGTTTTCCCTTTGTTTTCCAGGCTGGCGTCGGTGGTGATGATCTGCCACCGGAGAGGTAGGAATGATCTTCCGTGTAGGATGGAGGAGGCCAGCGTCCAACAAGTGAGGGACTGTTTCACTTTGGGCGGAAGGGACACTGGGCGGTCTAGGGACACTGGCTTCTTGTCCCATGACGACAAGAGGGCAAGCTGGAGGGGACGTGTGTGGAACTACGCGTATGGTACTGCCTCCATGGAGGTGACCATCTTCCCCAGGACTCTGAGGCCGAAACGTAGGGGAAGAGGGGCTGGTCGTTTTAGGGCTTTGATCCCCTGTCTGAGAGAGTAGTAGTTCTCCGGGGGGGAAGACTCGAGCCCGAATGGTGTCGAGTTCCATGCCCATAAAGAGAAGGCGTTGGGTTGGTATCAGGGTCGATTTCTCCCGGTTGATAAGCCACCCGAGGCAGGATAAGGTGCTCAGGGTGATCTGGAGGCTTTGGTTGTAGTCCTGGCGTGACGGACCTTTGACTAGGAGATCGTCGAGGTAGGGGATTATGAGGATCCCCTTGGATCGAAGGATGGCCATAACCGCTGCCATGACCTTTGTGAAGACTCTGGGGGCGGAGGCCAGGCCGAACGGGAGAGCTGTGAACTGGTAATGGTGTTCCTGCACCGCAAAGCGGAGGTACTTTTCGTGTTTGATGCAGACAGGAATGTGTAGGTAAGCATCCTGTATGTCCACGGAGCAAAGAAATTCCCCCGGCTCCATGGAGGTGATTACCGAGCGCAAAGACTCCATTTTGAAGTGGCGGATCCGAAGATGGGGGTTCAGCCATTTGAGGTCTAGGATCGGGCTAAGGGAGCCGTCCTTTTTCGGGACTACGAAGAGGTTTGAGTAGAACCTGGAGAACCGTTCGTTCGTGATGGGGACGATCACTTCTGCTTCTAGCCGGGAAGCGACTGCGCAGAGAAACCCTGGGAGATGTGAGGGCAGCTTTGGTGGGTGAGAGGCGAAGAAGCATCTCTGGGCGGGAAGAAAACTCTATTTTGTATCCGGACGTGATGATCTTCCTTACCCAGGCGTCGTCGACGACTGACAGCCAGGTTTCCTTGAACAAAAGGAGTCTCCCCACCCCCCCACCCTGGAAGCGTTCCCAGGTGGGGTTGACCCGTCATTTAGGGGGAAATCTATGATTCCTGTTACTGGTTGACTTAGGGGGGCGGCTCTTGTTTCTCCAGTGAGGGGTAGACTTGAAGGAAGGTTTCCTTCTGTCTCCATGGGAAGGAGGTCATTCCTGTTGAGTGGAGCCGCCTAAGGCGGTGAACGGATGGAAGGGGCAAAAGGGCCGTTGTCCCTTTCTGTTGTAGGGCCGTTTTGGTCTGTATTGGGGCAGAGAGTTACCCTTGCCCTCCGTGGCGTCAGAGATGATCTGGTCCAGTTTGGACCTGAAGAGCCTAGAAACCTCGAAGGGGAGGCTAGTTAAAGACTTTTTTGAAGCTGGGTCCGCGTTCCACGCCTTTAGCCAAAGGACCCGGCGAATTGCGAGAATGTTGCTGTTTGCCCTTGCGGAGCAGGCGGCAGCATCCAAGGAGGCCTGCTTCAGCGATCTGGTCCGCTAAGTCGGAAAGTTCCTCTGTTGGGACCTCCGATGGGATGTCCCGTTTGAGAATTTTGTCCCAGGCCGATACGGGTTTTGCCACCCTGGTGGAGGCGAAGTTGGGACAGAGTGATGCGCCTGATGCCTCAAAGGCAGATTTTGTCAGGGCTTCGATCTGTCTGTCCGTGTCGCCTTGAATGCCGCAGCATCAGGGATGGACAGGACCGTATGGGTGGACAAGCGGGAGATAGGTGGGTCCACCTTGGGGGACTCGGACCATTTGGTTACCAGGTCAGAGCTGAAGGGCTATAGGACGTCTAGCCGTCTCCTTCCCGGGAAACGCTTTCTGGGGTTTTCCCCATGTCGGGCTGTAGTAGCCTCGAACTCCTTGTGATTGGAGAAGACCCTTGAGGGTCATTTGACCCTTTTGAATATGAAGGAGTTGTCCTGGGCGACTGCCTGGTCCTCTTTAATTTCGAGGGTCTGTATGATAGCCGAGATGAGGCTATCAACCATGTCCTGTGTCCCTGAGGAATGATCGTCCTCGGAGTCAGACCCTGACTGGGACGGTACATCCGACCCGATGTCCGCCTCCGGGGAGGGGGAACGGGTAGACCGGGGCAGACTGGGAGTCGCTGATGGGCCCGGTGAGCTGGACGGGGAACTAAAACAAGTACGCTTTCTCGTTCTGTGCTTTGCTCTGCCTCTGTGAGGGTCGTGGTCGGGTGCAGGTGAATCGCCGTGGGTGGCGTTCGTAGCACTGGTGGCGGCAGTTAGCTGTGGCATACGCTCCAGGACCTGTACGAGGGACTGCAATATTTTTGTCAAGTCCGAGACGGACTGAGATATAGCGACGGCCCACTCCGGAGGGGTGGGGGCGTTCTCCTCCCCGGCATTGGTGGTTTCCTGATGGACAGACATGGTGGTGGGGACGCAGGACGAGCAGAGGGTGGGACGCTTGGCCTGAAGCCCACTTTTTCTTACAAAGGGCACAAGCGTAGTGGACCACCGTGGGGAACTGAGCGGGTGCAGCGGGGTTGGGCATAGGTAGGGTCTGGGCAACGGTGTGCTGTTGCTGCGAGGACACGGCTGCTGAGCGAGTACGGCCTTGCGCGGTGGGCTATGCAGCTAAGTGGAGTGGGGCTACGTGGGGTTTTGGTAGGGTCTGTGGGGTGCCGAGCCTACCAGTGCCCCTGCTTATCGGTACCCAGTGATCGGCGGTGGCAGCTGCGGTATGGCGTGCAGTAGCTGTGTCCCCCTGAGGCGGGCAGGCGAAGCCGGGGATGGATCCTCCTGTGTGCTGGCGCTGTGAGACACGTGCAGGGTCTGGGGAGGCTTGTGCGTCGTCCACGCGCTGATGCAGGAAGCTGTGGGTGGCGCTTGTGTGTCGACGATAGCGCCGGAAGGAGGTGTGTCCGGCCGGAGTTTGGGGGCGGGGAATGCTTTGTTCCCTGGCTGGCTCGCCTCGTGGGCGATGTGCGGCCTTCCGGCAGGGTGGAGCCGGGGCTAGCGCAGGCAGGGTGCGCGTCCCGGCGCTGGTGACGCGACGCTGTGAGACATTTGCAGGGTCTGGGGAGGCTTGTGCGTCGTCCACACGCTGATGCACGAAGCGGTGTGCGGCGCTTGTGTGTCGACGATAGCGCCGGAAGGAGGTGTGTCCGGCCGGAGTTTGGGGGCGGGGAATGCTTTGTTCCCTGGCTGGCTCGCCTCGTGGGCGATGTGCGGCCTTCCGGCAGGGTGGAGCCGGGGCTAGCGCAGGCAGGGTGCGCGTCCCGGCGCTGGTGACGCGACGCTGTGAGACATTTGCAGGGTCTGGGGAGGCTTGTGCGTCGTCCACACGCTGATGCACGAAGCGGTGGGCGGCGCTTGTGTGTCGACGATAGCGCCGGAAGATGTGTCCGGCCGGAGTTTGGGGGGCGGGGAACGCTTTGTTCCCTGGTACGGATTTAGGGGAGGGTGCTGTGTCCCCCAATGAAGACTCCAAGTAGGTACCAAAAATCCTTCTTTCTGTCACTCAGCAACTGCAGGATGACATCAAGTGACCTACAAAATGAATGGCAGCTGGGGTGAAATGCACGGCAAGAACTGTTCGTAACAGACTCCTAGAGCCAGGGCTCAAGTCATGTAAAGCTTGAAAAAAGCCTTTCATCAGTGAGAAGCCAAGGAGAGCCAGGCTGAAGTTTGCCAAAGACCATAAGGATTGGACCATAGAGGACTGGAGTAAGATAATCTTCTGAGTCTAACTTTCAGCTTTGCCCATCACCTGGTCGTCTAATGGTTAGACCTGGAGAGGCGTACAAGCCACAGTGTCTTGCACCCATTGCGAAATTTGGTGGAGGATCGGTGGTGATCTGGGGATGCTTCAGCAAGGCTGGAATTGCGCAGGTTAATCTGCGAATGACGTATGAATCAAGCCGCATACAAGGTTATCCTGGAAAAACAGTGGATTCCTTCTGCTCAGGCAATGTTCCCCAACTCTGAGGACTGGTTCCTCCAGCAGGACAATGCGCCATGCCACACAGCTAGGTCAATCAATGTGTGGATGAAGGACCACCACAACAAATCTGTCAAGGCCTGCCCAATCTCCAGACCTGAACCCATTGAAAGCCTCTGGAATGTAATCAAGAGGAAGATGGAGAGTGACCAGCCATCAAACAAAGAACGGCTTACATATTTGTGACAGGAGAGTAATAAGGTTATTTAAAAGCGGTGTGACAGACTGGTGGAAAGCATGCCAAGACGCATGAAAGCTGGGATTAACAATCATGGTTGTTACACTAAATAATGATTTGTTAACTGGTCATGAGTTAAAACATTAGTTTTGTTGTTTATAAATGATTATGAACTTTGTTTATTTGCATTTGAGTTCTGCAAGAACATTATTTTTTTTTTCTAATTTCAACTACCGTATATACTCATGTATAAGCCGACCCCCCCTAATTTTGCCACAAAAAACTGGGAAAACTTATTGACTCGCGTATAAACCTAGGGTGAAAAATGATTATGCCCCCATATGATGCTCCACAGATTATGCCCCCATATGCTGCACAGATTATGCCCCCATATGCTGCACAGATTATGCCCAATATGCTCCACAGATTATGTCCAGTATGTTTCAGAGATTATGCCTCCATATGCTCCAGATTATGCCCCCATATGTTCCACAGCTTATGCCCCCATATGCTCCAGATTATGCCCCCATATGTTCCACAGATTATGCCCCCATATGTTCCACAGATTATGCCCCCATATGCTCCATATTATGCCCCCATATGCTCCATATTATGCCCCCATATGCTCCATATTATGCCCCATATGCTGCTTAAAAAAAAAAAATGACATACTCACCTCTCGTCGCTGGGGGCCAGGTGCCGGGGTCCTGAGCAGGCGATGACACCGGCGCGCTATGGGGGACAGGTGCTGGTGTCACCGCTCGCTCAGGACCCCGGCACCTGAGATATTTACCTGTCCTCTCTGCACCGCAGCGCTGCTCCCTCTTCCTGGTCCTCGGCAGTGAATGATCTGGCAGGGGGCGCGGCGCTCACTAACGACGTCATCGCGGCCTCTGCCTTATCATTCACAGCCAGAGGAGTCAGACGAGGACGCAGCACAGCGGTGGAGAGAGGACAGGTAAATATCGCTGTACTCACCCCTCCACTGCGCGTCCCTGCAGCCTCTCCTCTTCTCCCGGCGCTCTCCACAGCACTTCCTTCCTACAGCGGTCACATGGTACCGCTCATTAAAGTCATGAATATGTGCATATTCATGACTTTAATGAGCAGTGCCATGTGACCGCTGCAGGAAGGAGCCGGAGATCGTGGGAGAAGCAGGGGGGCTGCAGAGACCGCGGCGGCGGAGAGGTGAGTATAATCCGACACCCCCGCGTATAAGCCGAGAGGGGGACTTTCAGCCCTAAAAAATGGGCTGAAAATCTCGGCTTATACACGAGTATATACGGTATTTCTATTCTGAAAATTAAATATTTAATGCTTTGAAATTTCCAGCAAGACACGTCAGTAGTTTATCGACTAAAAGAGCAATTTACATTTTACTCAAATATGCCTATAAATAGAAAAATCAAACTGTAAGTTTGGCAGTGTTCTCAATTTTTGCCAGAGGTGTGTGTATACAGGTCCTTCTCAAAAAATTAGCATATAGTGCTAAATTTCATTATTTTCCATAATGTAATGATTACAATTAAACTTTCATATATTTTAGATTCATTACACACCAACTGAAATTTGTCAGGTCTTTTATTGTTTTAATACTGATGATTTTGGCATACAACTCCTGATAACCCAAAAAACCTGTCTCAAAAAATTAACATATTTCAACCGTCCAATAAAATAAAAGTGTTTTTTAAAAACAAACAAAAAAACCATCAAATAATAATGTTCAGTTATGCACTCAATACTTGGTCGGGAATCCTTTTGCAGAAATGACTGCTTCAATGCGGCATGGCATGGAGGCAATCAGCCTGTGACACTGCTGAGGTGTTATGGAGGCCCAGGATGCTTCGATAGCGGCCTTAAGCTCATCCAGAGTGTTGGGTCTTGCGTCTCTCAACTTTCTCTTCACAATATCCCACAGATTCTCTATGGGGTTCAGGTCAGGAGAGTTGGCAGGCCAATTGAGCACAGTAATACCATGGTCAGTAAACCATTTACCAGTGGTTTTGGCACTGTGAGCAGGTGCCAGGTCGTGCTGAAAAATGAAATCTTCATCTCCATAAAGCATTTCAGCCGATGGAAGCATGAAGTGCTCCAAAATCTCCTGATAGCTAGCTGCATTGACCCTGCCCTTGATGAAAACACAGTGGACCAACACCAGCAGCTGACATGGCACCCCACACCATCACTGACTGTGGGTACTTGACACTGGACTTCAGGCATTTTGGCATTTCCTTCTCCCCAGTCATCCTCAAGACTCTGGCACCTTGATTTCCGAATGACATGCAAAATTTGCTTTCATCAGAAAAAAGTACTTGGGACCACTTAGCAACAGTCCAGTGCTGCTTCTCTGTAGCCCAGGTCAGGCGCTTCTGCCGCTGTTTATGGTTCAAAAGTGGCTTTACCTGGGGAATGCTGCACCTGTAGCCCATTTCCTGCACACGCCTGTGCATGGTGGCTCTGGATGTTTCTACACCAGACTCAGTCCACTGCTTCCTCAGGTCCCCCAAGGTCTGGAATCGGTCCTTCTCCACAATCTTCCTCAGGGTCCGGTCACCTCTTCTCGTTGTACAGCGTTTTCTGCCACATTGTTTCCTTCCAACAGACTTCCCATTGAGGTGCCTTGATACAGCACTCTGGGAACAGCCTATTTGTTGAGAAATTTCTTTCTGGGTCTTACCCTCTTGCTTGAGGGTGTCAATGATGGCCTTCTTGACATCAGTCAGGTCGCTAGTCTTACCCATGATGGGGGTTTTGAGTAATGAACCAGGCAGGGAGTTTTTAAAAGCCTCACGAATCTTTTGCATGTGTTTAGAGTTAATTAGTTGATTCAGAAGATTAGGGTAATAGGTCGTTTAGAGAACCTTTTCTTGATATGCTAATTTTTTGAGACAGGTTTTTTGGGTTATCAGGAGTTGTATGCCAAAATCATCAGTATTAAAACAATAAAAGACCTGACAAATTTCAGTTGGTGTGTAATGAATCTAAAATATATGAAAGTTTAATTGTAATCATTACATTATGGAAAATAATGAAATTTAGCACTATATGCTAATTTTCTGAGAAGGACCTGTATATGTATTTATGTATTTTCAGCTTGTATGTATTTACAGGTTGTTTGCTTTCATGTCATTTACTTATAAATTGCTGTATTTTTATTTTTTGTAGAATATACAATGGCAGAAATGATTTTGAATTTTGTCTAACTAGGTGAAGTACAATCTACTGTGAATTCATCGGATGTGGTATAGTATTTTTTGACATATAACTGCATGTTCTCCATATTTCTATCACTCACATGTATTTTATCACAATGCTGTTCTATGTTTGTTTTCTTTCCATTAGGCATTTACGTCATCAAAACAAAGCTCCCAGGTTTTTGTTTTTTTTTTAAGATTTTGCAGTCAAATTAATAGGAAACTTTAAGAGGATTTGAAGCATTATTTTCATGTGAATTAGCATTAAAATTTGCTTTTATATCACTGTATTAAAAAAAAAAATTAAAGTAGGTTCCAAACAGGAGGAGATCATGAATGCATGTGTCCTTATACAAATATTTCATGAGCACCCTGGTCCAAGTAGCGCCGCTCACGCTCAGAACCTCCAAACACAGTGTTAAACAGCTCTGGCTCACATCGCAAAATCGAACTCTCCAGCGATGCTCTAGGAGTACTGAACGCTTCTGGAGAAAAACCCGCACACCAGAAGACTTCATCCACTTCAAATTTATGTTAAGAGCCTATAACGCTGCCCTTCACCTCGCCAAACAGACCTACTTCACCACACTGATCTCCTCACTAGCCAACAACCCCAAGAAACTTTTTGACACTTTTCACTCCCTCCTCAGGCCAAAAGCACAAGCTCCTATCACAGTCATTTGTGCTGATGACCTGGCCTCACTTTCTAGAAAAAATAGATAATATCCGTCAGGAAATCTGCTCCCAACCACCAAGTGCTGTGACTCCCGTCCCTCCCGTGTGATGTAAACAGTGCCTTCCCGCCTGGCACCAATCCTGTAATAAAAACCACCGACGGGCCTGGATGGGTTGAACAGGTCGGTCACAGTTTAGTCAATTTAATAAGAGAGAGGCAACTACAATTTGCAACGGACTCCTCGCTGAAGGCCCCTTCAATGATCGCTAGACGAGCGGTTACGAACCTTGGCCCCCTCTACACTACTGCTGTGACTTAATAACAACGTGAATAATTATTATTTTTTTTTTAAACATTTTAACAATAGTTACGCAGCACATCCATTAATCTATAAGGGAGGGAGGGTGGGCCAAAAGCTTCCAAGGGTCAGCCGGGGAGAAAGAGGCAGTCGCAGACCCAAGGTACCTGAATTTAACCCCTGAGGATGTGGCCGAATGCCCCCTCTTCCTCTTCCCATTCGTCAGTTGGGCGTCCGAATTATGGCATCACGTGGGGAGTAGTGGGAGGGGGGAAATGGGCACTGCACACAGGTTCTAGCTTTTTTTAGGGGCTCCACAGAGGCACATTCCTTATACGGTACTGTGCCTGCCATTCCCCTGGGTCACTTTCCACATTTGATCCCATCACAGAAGTCTCCAGACTCTTCTTCTCTTCCGACTACATGCACTACCGATCCCATTCCCTCACATCTCCAGTCTCTCTCCAGTTGTCACAACTCACCTAACTACAATCTTTAACCTCTCCCTCTCCTCGGGCATTTTCCCATCCTTCACTCTATCGTTACTCCATTACTAAAGAAACCCGCTCTCGACCCATCTTGCACAAAAAAGTACACAACAGTCTCCAATCTCGCCCTCATATATAAACTTTTGGAGCGCCTAGTCTACTTCCGCCTTACCCGTTACCTCTCCACTCCCTCCGTCCTAGACCTTTCACAGTCCGGCTTCCGCCCCCTACATTCGACAGAAACTGCATGTAATACTATTGTAGGAACTCGAGGATTCTGATAGCGTGGGGCAATGAACAATCAGAGACGGGTTTCTTTGAATGCAAATAATGTATTTGTGAAACAGCAAAACACCCAAAAACAATATTCAAACAACCCGTAGTGACATGCAATGAGTCCATATATATATACACAAGTCCAGTTATATGAATCCGGATATATAAGTCTTTGAACCTCTATAGCGAGGGTGGTAAAGTTCTTACGACGGAGTCCTCACACAAATGTGACCACAAGGTAAGTCTGATGCACAGATAACGTGGCTGGATTTACACACTGCTGGTGTGTGAAGAGTCAGATCCAGGTATGCAGAAAACACAGGGAGGTCCAGGAACAAGTTAATCTCAGTTGTGGCTTAATTCAGTGAAGTCCAACAACAAGTTCATATGTCAGTAAGGTTCCAGTAACAGTTCCAACAGCTCTCACCAGAGGTAATGCACAAAGGGTTAAACAGCAACAGTTCAGAAACACAGTTCTTATCAGATGGAGTGAACCAAGGGTTAAATTCCCAAGTCAACAGTTTAGTGATAACACAGTACTTTGTGCAACTTACATATGCAGAGAATGTCCAGAGCCATGGGTAGAAACTGCTGTGGCTGAGAAACACCTGAAGATAAGGCTATGCACTTTCCTGGTAAATACACAAAAGATCTGTGAGGAACAAAGCAGCTGGGTTGCAGGGAAACGGAAGCAGAATATTCCAGCAGTGAAACCAACACCTGAGCCAGGCTTTAAACAAACGAACAGGAAGTAGGGCACACAAAACAGCAAACTCCATTTTAACAAAGGGCAAAATCATTGACAAAGTTACCTAGAAAACCCGGAATACTGACATTACTCCCCCCTAAAGACGGCCTCCGGACGGTCCTGGACCAGGCCTGTCCGGGTATCTCCGATGAAACTGAGCAATCTTCAGAGGCGCATTGATGTTACTTACTGGTTCCCAAGAATCATTTTCAGGAGAGTAACCTTGCCATCTAACTAGATACTGAAGCCGGTTTCTATGAAGTCTCGAATTAACAATATCCTGTACCACGAATTGTTCTTCGCCATCAACCAACACTGGTGGAGGGGGAGGTACGATACGTCCCTGAAACGTGTTAGGAGAGACTGGTTTTAATAAGGAAACATGAAATACTGGGTGTACCTTTAAAGTCCGTGGTAGCTTCAACCGACAGGCAACAGAGCTCACAATCCCAGTGATCTTGAATGGACCGACGAATTTCTGTCCCAGTTTCTGCGAAGGAACACCCAATTTTAGATTCTTGGTGGACAACCAAACTGAGTCTCCTACCTTATACATAGGTGCTGGTTTCCGGAATCTATCGGCCGACTTCTTGTAACGCTCCTGTGCTGTGGTCAGGGAGTCCTTCAAAACTTCAAGATTACGTTGCAACGCCGTCACTCTGTCTTCAACCGCTGGTACCGAAATCGTAACCGGAGACCTAGGCAAAATACTTGGATGATAACCCAGGTTGGCAAAAAAAGGCGTTACCTTCGTGGAACTGCTTTGGGAGTTGTTGTACGAAAATTCCGCTAGAGGAAGTAGCTTCAGCCAATCGTCCTGCAAATGACTGACGTAACAGCGTAGATATTGCTCCAAGGTTTGATTTGTCCGTTCGGTCTGCCCGTTGGTCTGAGGATGGTATGCAGAAGACAAGCAAACATTAATGTGGAGCGCAGAACAAAATCCTTTCCAAAATCTAGAGGTAAATTGTATTCCCCGGTCAGAAATGATGTCATCTGGTACCCCATGCAGCCGGAAAATATTCTGGATAACTAGATCTACTGTCTCTGTAGCTGAGGGAAGACCAGCACACGGAATGAAATGAGCAGCTTTCGTTAAACGATCTACTACCACCAAAATAGTATTTTTACCACCAGAGGTGGGTAACTCCACAATAAAGTCCATCGAAATAGACCCCCAAGGGCGAGACGGTACAGGTAGCGGTTTAAGAAGACCAGTAGGTGAAACGCGAGGAACCTTGTACCGGGCACAAACTTCACAAGAGCGGACATAGTCATTCACATCCTTCAAGCAGGTAGGCCACCAAAAAAAACGTGTTAACAATTCCTGCGTCTTCTGTACCCCCCTATGACCAGCCAATTTAGAGTCGTGGACCAATCTGAGAACTCGAAGTCTTACAGCCTCTGGGACATAAATACATCGATCTCTAAGCCACACACCATTCCGAAGGACAAGATTCACATTGTCAGGTGGAGCTGCAAGAAATACGTCACCGTCATAGGCCAGCTTGATCTCCTGCCACAAGTCCCGGTTCCGGAGCACTCCAACGAAATTGGCCTCCGACAAGATGGTCTTCGACGGGGTCCCAGGCACGGAATCCACGGTATGGATTCGGGATAATGCGTCAGCTTTCCCATTACGTGAACCTGGGCGGTACGAAATAATAAAATTAAACTGGTTCAAGAACAAACTCCACCTAGCTTGTCGAGGAGAAAGACACCTGGCAGACTTAAGGAATTCCAAATTGCGATGATCCGTGAGTACTACTACCTGCTGAGTTGCCCCCTGCAAATGGTGTCTCCATTCCTTAAAGGCAGAAATAATTGCCAAAAGTTCCTTATCTGCCACATCATAGTTAAGTTCTGCAGAAGATAACCTACGAGAGAAGAAGCACACGGGTGCAGCAAACCTTTGTCTCCGGTACGTTGTGAGAGGATAGCTCCCAATGCACAGTCAGACGCGTCCACCTCCACGATAAAAGGCTGTGCAGGATCCGGATGCATCAATATTGGAGCCGTGGTAAAACAACCCTTCAGGCGATCAAAGGCTTCCTGAGCTTGCGAAGACCATTCAAACTTCTTCCCCTTCTTGGTGAGGAGAGTGATGGGACGGACAATTTCTGAAAAATTTCGGATAAACCGTCTATAAAAGTTAGCAAAGCCAATGAATCGTACCTCCTTAATGTTTCCTGGTACCGGCCAGTCCAAGATTGCCTGGATCTTGCTGGACTCCATATTCAATCCCTGAGGCGAGATAACATAGCCTAAAAATTGAATTTCAGAACAATGGAACTCACACTTTTCGAGTTTGATGTACAAATGATTATCTCTCAAACGTCCAAGTACGGTCTTGACATGTTCCTGATGTTCCTGTAAGGAGTCAGAAAAGATTAAGATGTCATCAAGGTAAATTACCACATATTGGTCCAATAAATCCCTGAAAATGTCGTTGGCTAAATGTTGAAAAGCAGCAGGAGCGTTACAGAGTCCGAATGGCATCACCAAATATTCAAAATGTCCATACCGGCATCTAAAAGCTGTCTTCCATTCGTCTCCGGGCCGTATACGGAGTAAATTATATGCCCACGAAGATCTAATTTGGTAAATACTTTGGCCTGGCGAACTCTTTCCAACAATTCTGGAATTAGGGGCAACGGGTACCTGTTACGAATGGTTACCTTATTTAACTCCCGGTAGTCAATGCAGGGTCTTAGAGTACCATCCTTCTTCTTTACAAAGAATATTGGAGCTCCCGCTGGTGAAGAAGATGGTCGGATAAACCCCTTGGCTAAATTCTCATCTATATACTCTCGTAAAGATTTTAATTCCGGAGCCGCCAACGGGTAAACATGGCCGAAAGGAATCGCTGCTCCAGGAAGCAATTCTATGGGGCAGTCATACGGTCTATGTGGGGGAAGTTGATCTGCCTTCCTTTTATCACAAATGTCTGAGAATTCCTGATAAATCAGAGGGAGAGTAGGTACCTGTATCACCTCTTCCAAGTTCTGGGTAACTGGAGCCGCTACAGTTGGACTGATGGTAGAACTGCACTTCGGGAGAAAGGTTATCTCCTTGGTTTCCCAATTGATGATTGGATTTTGTGACCGTAACCAGGGAATTCCTAAAATTACAGGAAAATGAGGAGAAGATATTAACATGAATGAAAGTGTTTCTTGATGGTCTGGTTCCATCTTACACTCCAGAGGCACTGTCTCCCGATCTACTGGTCCAGAAACTAATGGGGAACCATCCACCGTTTCCATAGTGATTGGTGAAGCTCTTAGTTGTGTCTTTATACCATGTTCCTTTGCAAAAGAAGAATCCATGAAATTCCCACCTGCTCCAGAGTCTATCATGGCAGAACTTGATATCCACTGTTCCTCCCACTGAATCTGTATAGGAAGAGAACAATGTGAATATTTCTCCCCTTGATCTTTAGGGGAAGTCGGCATCAGTATTGGGGGAAAAACCGCATCTAGATGTAGACTGGTTTCCGAAACTTCAGACTCAGCGTCTGTGTTATCATAATCCCCTACTACCGCCAACACCTTGTTTGGTCGCCTAGGACATTTAGGACAATTGATGAGGAAATGGTCCGATTGACCACAATAGAAACATAAGCGCTCACGGAGACGGTGTTCGCGGCGCTCATTATTCTCACGTCTCTGCAGTGAGTCCACCTGCATAGGCACCTCCTCAGCCTCTCGCGGGTTTTTGCCTGTGGTTTCCCTGGACGGAAGAGAGTAATTAGTAATGCGATTTACAGCGGCCCATTTTTCTTGTCTGCGTTCAGTTAAACGGATATCAATACGTACACAGTGCTGTATAAACAATTCAAACTCCTGTGGAGACTCTGAACGAGCTAGCTCATCCTTGATTGCATTTGACAAACCTTTTCTAAAGATTGGTAATAAAGCATTGTTTTCCCACTGGGTGTCCACCACTAACCTTTTAAATTCAGTAACATATTCTATGACTGACCGTTTCCCCTGGCGTAAGGAAAGCAAGGCAGATTCAGCGGTAGCACGGCGGTTGGGATCGTCGAACATTTGCGCCATGGCTGCCAGAAAATTGTCCAAATTATTTAGACGGGTATCATGACTTTCAACCATAGGATTTGCCCAAGCCAGTGCACGTGATGTCAACAACATAATAATACATAGAACCTTAGATCTATCAGACCGGTAGTAGGAGGCATGTACATCAAAAAATAATATACATTGATTAACAAACCCACGGAATTGACTTCGGTCACCATTAAAACGGAATGGAGGCAATTTGGGCATACTGGTGGATGAGGTAGGCTCAGTAGGTAAGGCCTCCAGGACTCCTAACCTAGAACGTAGATCTTGGAGAGCCTGACCAAACCCCTGTGCATTGTGGTTAACCCGAGACTCCAAGTCTCTAATCTGATTGAGTGCAGCCGCCACCTCCTGCTGCAAGGAGTTAACTATGGTGAACAATTTGTCTGCCCGTGTCTCCGTCATTGCCCCAGCAGAATCCTCTTTTTTAGGCTGGAATATCCTGTAATACTATTGTAGGAACTCGAGGATTCTGATAGCGTGGGGCAATGAACAATCAGAGACGGGTTTCTTTGAATGCAAATAATGTATTTGTGAAACAGCAAAACACCCAAAAACAATATTCAAACAACCCGTAGTGACATGCAATGAGTCCATATATATATACACAAGTCCAGTTATATGAATCCGGATATATAAGTCTTTGAACCTCTATAGCGAGGGTGGTAAAGTTCTTACGACGGAGTCCTCACACAAATGTGACCACAAGGTAAGTCTGATGCACAGATAACGTGGCTGGATTTACACACTGCTGGTGTGTGAAGAGTCAGATCCAGGTATGAAGAAAACACAGGGAGGTCCAGGAACAAGTTAATCTCAGTTGTGGCTTAATTCAGTGAAGTCCAACAACAAGTTCATATGTCAGTAAGGTTCCAGTAACAGTTCCAACAGCTCTCACCAGAGGTAATGCACAAAGGGTTAAACAGCAACAGTTCAGAAACACAGTTCTTATCAGATGGAGTGAACCAAGGGTTAAATTCCAAGTCAACAGTTTAGTGATAACACAGTACTTTGTGCAACTTACATATGCAGAGAATGTCCAGAGCCATGGGTAGAAACTGCTGTGGCTGAGAAACACCTGAAGATAAGGCTATGCACTTTCCTGGTAAATACACAAAAGATCTGTGAGGAACAAAGCAGCTGGGTTGCAGGGAAACGGAAGCAGAATATTCCAGCAGTGAAACCAACACCTGAGCCAGGCTTTAAACAAACGAACAGGAAGTAGGGCACACAAAACAGCAAACTCCATTTTAACAAAGGGCAAAATCATTGACAAAGTTACCTAGAAAACCCGGAATACTGACACTGCACTTATCAAAGTGACCAATGACCTTCTGCCAGCAAAATGTAATGGTGACCACTTTCTGCTCATTCTTCTCGACCTTTCTGCAGCTTTTGACACTGTTGACCATCTCCTACTCTCTAGGCTCCAGTCACTAGGTATTAAGGATTCTGTTCTCTCCTGGTTCTCTTGCTATCTTTCTGACCGCTCCTTCAGTGTTTTGTTAGCTGGCTCCACGTCATCTTTTCCTCTCACTGTCGGGGTGCCTCAGGGATTAGTCCTTCCTCTCCACACGGACCCAATTGGACAGACCATCAGCAGATTTGGCTTTCAGTCCCATATTTATGCTGATGACACACAACTATACACGTCATCCCCCGACCTTACCTCCGCTGTACTATAGAACGCCAGTGACTCTCTGTTCGCAGTCTCCAACATCATGTCCGCTCTCTATCTGAAACTCAACCTCTCAAAAACTGAACTTATTCTGCTCCTGCCGTCTACTAACCTCCCTAAATATGACATTTCTGTCTCTGTGGGCGGCACCATAATAACACCCTGGCCACAGGCGCGCTTGTCTGGGTGTTATGTTTGACAACAATCTCTCCTTCACATCCCATACACAAACTCTTGCTGCTTACACCTAAAGAACATCTCTAGAATCTAACCTTTTCTCAACATGGAAACAACAAAAACCCGCACTGTCGCCCTGATCCACTCCCGCCTGGACTACTGCAACGCTCTATTAATTGGCCTCCCTGTTACTCGACTATCCCCTCTCCAGTACATAATGCAGCAGCGAGAGTCGTCAATGTGGCTAATCAGTACTCAGACGCGTCCGCTCTTCGCCAGTCCTTACATTGGCTGCCCATTCATTATAGGATCCAATTCAAAGTACTTGTTCTCACCCACAAAGCTCTCCACAGTGCAGCACACCCCTACATCTCCTCCCTCATTTCTGTCTATTGGCCTAACCGACTACTGCGCTCTGCAAATGACTTTTGACTAACCTCTGCATTAATCTGTACCTCCCGACTCCAAGACTTCTCCAGCGCTGAGCCAATCCTCTGGAATGCTCTACCCCAAGAAATTAGGACTATCCACAATTTGCATAGTTTCAGGCGCTCCTTCAAAAGACTTTGGTTCAGAGCGGCCTATCACGTTCATTAATCAGTTATTTTATGTGTGTGTGGGTGTAGCCCATTCACTATCTCCATCCACCCCTCACTCCCTCAAGATGGCTGGACCATCATTGTAAATGCACCATTGTATATACACACCTGTACTTTGTATTCCCCCACCTCATTGTAGATTGTAAGCTCTCACGAGCAGGGGCGGCTTATTTTGCTTTAATTATTGTATTGTTAACTTTGTTACTTATGACTTGTGTTTTGAAACTGTAAAGCGCTGCGGAATATGTTGGCGCTATATAAATAAAGATTATTTTTATTATTATTAGGAGTGTTTTTGCTTCTAGACTAATGATTAAGAACTCCCACACACTACAGTAGAGCTACAGACACAAAAGGCACGTGTCTACTTCATATACTACTTTCTGGATCCAAAACACTTAAAGGACTTACCAGGAACTCATACAGTCTATATCTACAGTATATACCTGACAGGAGCCAGTACAGTCTATATCTACCATAATATATACCTGACAGGAGCCCATACAGTCTATATCTACAATAATATACACCTGACAGGAGCCCGTACAGTCTATATCTACAGTAATATATACCTGACAGGAGCCTGTACAGTCTATATCTACAGTAATATATACCTGACAGGAGCCCGTACAGTCTATATCTACCATAATATATACCTGACAGGAGCCCATACAGTCTATATCTACAGTAATATATACCTGACAGGAGCCCATACAGTCTATATCTACAGTAATATATACCTGACAGGAGCCCATACAGTCTATATCTACAGTAATATATACCTGACAGGAGCCCATACAGTCTATATCTACAGTAATATATACCTGACAGGAGCCCATACAGTCTATATCTACAGTAATATATACCTGACAGGAGCCTGTACAGTCTATATCTACAGTAATATATACCTGACAGGAGCCCATACAGTCTATACAGTAATTTATACCTGACAGGAGCCCATACAGTCTGTATCTACAGTAATATATACCTGACAGGAGCCCATACAGTCTATATCTACAGTAATATATACCTGACAGGAGCCCATACAGTCTGTATCTACAGTAATATATACCTGACAGGAGCCTGTACAGTCTATATCTACAGTAATATATACCTGACAGGAGCCCGTACAGTCTATATCTACAGTAATATATACCTGACAGGAGCCTGTACAGTCTATATCTACAGTAATATATACCTGACAGGAGCCCATACAGTCTGTATCTACAGTAATATATACCTGACAGGAGCCCATACAGTCTATATCTACAGTAATATATACCTGACAGGAGCCCATACAGTCTATACTATAATATATACCTGACAGGAGCCCATACAGTCTATATCTACAATAATATATATCTGACAGGAGCCTGTACAGTCTATATCTACAGTAATATATACCTGACAGGAGCCCATACAGTCTATATCTACAGTAATATATACCTGACAGGAGCCCGTACAGTCTATATCTACAGTAATATATACCTGACAGGAGCCCATACAGTCTATATCTACAGTAATATATACCTGACAGGAGCCCGTACAGTCTATATCTACAGTAATATATACCTGACAGGAGCCTGTACAGTCTATATCTACAGTAATATATACCTGACAGGAGCCCATACAGTCTATATCTACAGTAATATATACCTGACAGGAGCCCATACAGTCTATATCTACAGTAATATATACCTGACAGGAGCCCATACAGTCTATACTATAATATAGAAGTAAAAGAAAACTGACTGGCACATCCAAACCAGTGTGAATTAGGTGCAAACCAGGAGCAGCTACCTCCATAGACAATATACAAAAAAAGGTTGCACTCTATCGTGCCAAAGCAAGTCAATGTGAAATATGAAACATGAATAGCAATATGGCTTTTGAATATTAGAAAAAAATGAATGAGACGCTTTGCACAAAATTTGGCCAAATAATGCCTGCCCATACACCAACGTCAAGGTGGTCTCAGAACGTATGGATCCCTGCCTATGTGAACATACCTCTATTAGGCTGACATCTGAATTCCTGGGTGAATGTGGACACCTCTGTCAGTAAAGCTTGCCTTTTCTGGGTGAGCAGGAACCTGCTATAATTAAAATCACCACATGGTGATGGGCGGAGTGCTCGGTCAGTAAGCTAACATAGAAGTAAAAGAAAACTGACTGGCACATCCAAACCAGTGTGAATTAGGTGCAAACCAGGAGCATATGTGAAATATGAAACATGAATAGCAATATGGCTTTTGAATATTAGAAAAAAATGAATGAGACGCTTTGCACAACCTTTTTTTGTATATTGTCTATGGAGGTAGCTGCTCCTGGTTTGCACCTAATTCACACGGGTTTGGATGTGCCAGTCAGTTTTCTTTTACTTCTATGTTAGCTTACTGACCGAGCACTCCGCCCATCACCATGTGGTGATTTTAATTACAGCAGGTTCCTGCTCACCCAGAAAAGGCAAGCTTTACTGACAGAGGTGTCCACATTCACCCAGGAATTCAGATGTCAGCCTAATAGAGGTATGTTCACATAGGCAGGGACCCATACGTTCTGAGACCACCTTGACGTTGGTGTATGGGCAGGCATTATTTGGCCAAATTTTGTGCAAAGCGTCTCATTCATTTTTTTCTAATATTCAAAAGCCATATTGCTATTCATGTTTCATATTTCACATTGACTTGCTTTGGCACGATAGAGTGCAACCTTTTTTTGTATATACTATAATATATACCTGACAGGAGCCCAGACAGTCTATATCTACAATAATATATACCTGACAGGAGCCTGTACAGTCTATATCTACAGTAATTTATACCTGACAGGAGCCCATACAGTCTATATCTACAGTAATATATACCTGACAGGAGCCCATACAGTCTATACTATAATATATACCTGACAGGAGTCCATACAGTCTATATCTACAGTAATATATACCTGACAGGAGCCCATACAGTCTATATCTACAGTAATATATACCTGACAGGAGCCCGTACAGTCTATATCTACAGTAATATATACCTGACAGGAGCCCATACAGTCTATATCTACAATAATATATACCTGACAGGAGCCCATACAGTCTATACTATAATATATACCTGACAGGAGCCCAGACAGTCTATATCTACAATAATATATACCTGACAGGAGCCTGTACAGTCTATATCTACAGTAATATATACCTGACAGGAGCCCATACAGTCTATATCTACAGTAATATATACCTGACAGGAGCCCATACTATAATATATACCTGACAGGAGCCCATACAGTCTATATCTACAGTAATATATACCTGACAGGAGCCCGTACAGTCTATATCTACAGTAATATATACCTGACAGGAGCCCATACAGTCTATATCTACAGTAATTTATACCTGACAGGAGCCCATACAGTCTGTATCTACAGTAATATATACCTGACAGGAGCCTGTACAGTCTATATCTACAGTAATATATACCTGACAGGAGCCCGTACAGTCTATATCTACAGTAATATATACCTGACAGGAGCCTGTACAGTCTATATCTACAGTAATATATACCTGACAGGAGCCCAGACAGTCTATATCTACAATAATATATACCTGACAGGAGCCTGTACAGTCTATATCTACAGTAATATATACCTGACAGGAGCCCATACAGTCTATATCTACAGTAATTTATACCTGACAGGAGCCCATACAGTCTGTATCTACAGTAATATATACCTGAGAGGAGCCTGTACAGTCTATATCTACAGTAATATATACCTGACAGGAGCCCATACAGTCTATATCTACAGTAATATATACCTAACAGGAGCCCATACAGTCTATACTATAATATATACCTGACAGGAGCCGAGACAGTCTACATCTACAATAATATATACCTGACAGGAGCCCGTACAGTCTATATCTACAGTAATATATACCTGACAGGAGCACATACAGTCTATATCTACAGTAATATATACCTGACAGGAGCCCATACAGTCTATATCTACAATAATATATACCTGACAGGAGCCCATACAGTCTATACTATAATATATACCTGACAGGAGCCCAGACAGTCTATATCTACAATAATATATACCTGACAGGAGCCCATACAGTCTATATCTACAGTAACATATGATCCGTTCTATTCCAGTGGGGCAGTTTCTGCGTTTGCGCAGAATTTGCTCAACGGATAATGAATTTGAAATTCAAGCTGCAAGCATGAAGGAGAGGTTCTATGAGAGAGGCTATAGTAGGAGGGCAGTAAAAAAAGCATATAATAGGGCAAAATATAGTATCAGGAACTCTTTGCTCTACAAGCCCCAAGATGATAGCCCCAAAACGGAACCTATACGATTTGTGACATCTTTTCATTCTCAGTCTGAACAAATCAGACAAATACTAACCAGAGCTTGGCCTATTTTGAAAACGGACTCCATACTATCTAAGGTTATTCCCAAGAGGCCTCTCATTACATATAGACGAGCCAAAAACCTACATGGCTACTTGACTAGAAGCCATTATGTGGGAAATCCGTCAACTACTTTTCTGAGTGCACACAGCGCCCGCATGGGTTCTTTTCCCTGCGGACGATGTGTTGCATGTGTAAACATGGACCGTGCTGACTCCTTCACCAACTCCACTGGTACGAAATCCTTTAAGATCAAAAGTAATATCTCGTGTACCACCAAAGCAGTGATATATTATGCCACATGCCCGTGCTCCCTGATCTACGTAGGACTTACCACACGCCAACTAAAAATACGGATCAGGGAGCACGTTTTGGGCATTGAGGCAGCTGTAAATGAAGTGGACATATCTATGCTTAAGACTATCCCTAAGCACTTTAAAATACACCACAACTGCCAAAGTAAGGGGTTTAGAGTCAGAGGTATTGATTGTGTGGACTTGGGGATTCGGGGAGGCAATGTCTCCCAACGACTAGCACAAATGGAGTCACGGTGGATTTGGACTCTCAACACAGTCCATCCATCAGGACTTAATGAGAATTTGAATTTCGCTCCCTTCTTGTGATTGCTGCCCTGCTGTGGTTTCTGTGTCTTTGTGAGTGTTCCCACTACTCTAGGAGGGTTTCATTTAAACCGGTTTTAACTTTCTTTTTTTATGTTCACTAGGTTGTTTAACCATGTCATTCGAATATGATCGGTGTCTTCCTTTGGTGGTTCTAACTGCAACAGGACATACTTCAATGAATATCATGATGCCTTAATTTAATAATTTCCTTTTGTTTCTTTTTTCTTTTTCTTATTTTGTTTGTATTATGTGGATATGTATACATTTTCATTATGTTTTGTATTTTTCCTTGTATTATTTTCAGTTATTTATTTTCATTTTAATGTAATCTTTATCTGTATTGTGAGCACTAGTACTGGCCACTTGGCATTTAATAATGATCATGTTTCGATCTATTATTATGATATTCATATCATTGTTTGCATTAGTTGCTTGCATGAGACATATGATTATATCTCTTTTTGAACCTAAAGTATTTATACATATGGGTATTTGTACTGCTCATGAAGTTATCACCACCTTACCTTTTCAAACCAACATATTCTGACACTTTTACTCTTTTCTGCACACTGCTTACATCTTGTTGCTTGTATTTTAATTGTGGACCTGTACGCCTCTGCGCTGTGCCTCACTTGCGGTGCGGCTTCTGGCGTCTCTATGCTTCTGGTAGTCATGACAATCCACATGTCGGCCTGCCCCCTGCATGACGCTGGCGCCGCACTGCATAGTGAGTTGTCACGGCAACAGCAGGCGTCACTTCCGGTCCACGTAACGCCACATCCGCTTCATCCCCCTTTTTAAACTTTCCGGTTTCCTACATCACCACGCCCCCTGACGAAGGATCTCATTCCGAAACGTGCGTCGGGGCAGACGCACCGGTCCCAGCTCTCAGACCAACACCAGACAATTGAGGTAATTTACCGACGCTGTGGTAGCATTTTGCCCACGGGTCTCACTACACACACTTCGCTTGTCTTGCATATGTTCTGGTGTTTGTTTTCACCCATTTCCATCGCAGTACCTGATATTGATCATATGGTCCTTTCTAGTGACCGCGGCAACAGTACCATTCTGACACTAGATTTTCAGTGTTATGCATCTTTTTCCTAATAGATTTAGGCGATGATTTTTCTTATGTGTCATGAGAACTATATACACACTGCTTTTGTAGTACTGCTTAGTCTTTAATTATATTGTCATGTGATCTGGGATCGGTCCGCCTACTTTCCCTTTTAGGTTGTGTGGGCACCCTGCACTGATACTTGCTGTCCCTGCCTTGTACCTTAACATATTTTTATTGTATGCACATGTCATGCTTTAATAAAGTTTTGTATTTTCTCATATAAGTAATTTATACCTGACAGGAGCCCATACAGTCTGTATCTACAGTAATATATACCTGACAGGAGCCCATACAGTCTATGCTATAATATATACCTGACAGGAGCCCAGACAGTCTATATCTACAATAATATATACCTGACAGGAGCCCATACAGTCTATATCTACAGTAATATATACCTGACAGGAGCCCAGACAGTCTATATCTACAGTAATATATACCTGACAGGAGCCCAGACAGTCTATATCTACAATAATATATACCTGACAGGAGCCCATACAGTCTATATCTACAGTAATATATACCTGACAGGAGCCCAGACAGTCTATATCTACAGTAATATATACCTGACTGGAGCCCAGATAGTCTATATCTACAGTAATATATACCTGACAGGAGCCTGTACAGTCTATATCTACAGTAATATATACCTGACAGGAGCCCGTACAGTCTATACAGTAATATATACCTGACAGGAGCCCGTACAGTCTATATCTACAGTAATATATACCTGACAGGAGCCCGTACAGTTTATACAGTAATATATACCTGACAGGAGCCCATACAGTCTATATCTACAGTATTATACCTGACAGGAGCCCATACAGTCTATATCTACAGTAATATATACCTGACAGCAGCCCGTACAGTCTATCTACAATAATATATACCTGACAGGAGCCCGTACAGTCTATATCTACAGTAATATTTACCTGACAGGAGCCCGTACAGTCTATATCTACAGTAATATATACCTGACAGGAGCCCGTACAGTCTATCTACAATAATATATACCTGACAGGAGCCCGTACAGTCTATATCTACAGTAATATATACCTGACAGGAGCCCGTACAGTCTATATCTACAGTAATATATACCTGACAGGAGCCCATACAGTCTATATCTACAATAATATATACCTGACAGGAGCCCATACAGTCTATATCTACAGTAATATACACCTGACAGGAGCCCGTACAGTCTATATCTACAGTAATATATACCTGACAGGAGCCCACACAGTCTATAACTACAGTAATATATACCTGGAAGGAGCCCATACAGTCTATATCTACAGTAATATATACCTGACAGGAGCCCATACAGTCTATATCTACAGTAATATATACCTGACAGGAGCCCGTACAGTCTATATCTACAGTAATATATACCTGACAGGAGCCCACACAGTCTATAACTACAGTAATATATACCTGGAAGGAGCCCATACAGTCTATATCTACAATAATATATACCTGACAGGAGCCCGTACAGTCTATATCTACAGTAATATATACCTGACAGGAGCCCGTACAGTCTATATCTACAGTAATATATACCTGACAGGAGCCCATACAGTCTATATCTACAATAATATATACCTGACAGGAGCCCATACAGTCTATATCTACAGTAATATACACCTGACAGGAGCCTACAGTCTATATCTACAGTAATATATACCTGACAGGAGCCCAACAGTCTATATCTACAATATATATGACAGGAGCCTACAGTCTTATCTACAAATATATACCTGACAGGAGCCTACAGTCTATATCTACAGTAATATACACCTGACAGGAGCCCGTACAGTCTATATCTACAGTAATATATACCTGACAGGAGCCCACACAGTCTATACTACAGTAATATATACCTGGACAGGAGCCCATACAGTCTATATCTACAGTAATATATACCTGACAGGAGCCCATACAGTCTATCTCAGTAATTATACTACGAGCCCTACGCTATACTATAAAATACCTGACAGGAGCCCGTACAGTCTATATCTACAGTAATATATACCTGACAGGAGCCCGTACAGTCTATAATCTACAGTAATATATACCTGGACAGGAGCCCATACAGTCTATATCTACAATATATATATACCTGACAGGAGCCCGTACAGTCTATATCTACAGTAATATATACCTGACAGGAGCCCTACAGTCTATATCTACGTAATATATACCTGACAGGAGCCCATACAGTCTATATCTACAATAATATATACCTGACAGGAGCCCATACAGTCTATATCTACAGTAATATACACCTGACAGGAGCCCGTACAGTCTATATCTACAGTAATATATACCTGACAGGAGCCCACACAGTCTATACTACATAATATATACCTGACAGGAGCCATACAGTCTATATCTACAGTAATATATACCTGACAGGAGCCCATACAGTCTATATCTACAGTAATATATACCTGACAGGAGCCCGTACAGTCTATATCTACAGTAATATATACCTGACAGGAGCCCATACAGTCTATATCTACATAATATATACCTGACAGGAGCCCATACAGTCTATACTCATAATATATACCTGACAGGAGCCCAGACAGTCTATATCTACAGTAATATATACCTGACAGGAGCCGTACAGTCTATATCTACAGTAATATATATACTGACAGGAGCCCATACAGTCTATATCTACAGTAATATATACCTGACAGGAGCCCATACAGTCTATACTACATAATATATACCTGACAGGAGCCCATACAGTCTATATCTACAGTAATATATACCTGACAGGAGCCCATACAGTCTATATCTACAGTAATATATACCTGACAGGAGCCCATACAGTCTAATCTACAGTAATTATACCTGACAGGAGCCCATACAGTCTTATCTACAGTAATATATACTGACAGGAGCCATACAGTCTATATCTACAGTAATATATACCTGACAGGAGCCCATACAGTCTATATCTACAGTAATATATACCTGACAGGAGCCTTACAGTCTATACTACATAATATATACCTGACAGGAGCCCAGACAGTCTATATCTACAATAATATATACCTGACAGGAGCCTGTACAGTCTATATCTACAGTAATATATACCTGACAGGAGCCCATACAGTCTATTCATACAGTAATATATACCTGACAGGAGCCCATACAGTCTATATCTACATAATATATACCTGAAGGAGCCAGTACAGTCTATATCTACAATAATATATACCTGACAGGAGCCCATACAGTCTATATCTACAGTAATATATACCTGACAGGAGCCCATACAGTCTATATCTACAATAATATATACCTGACAGAGCCCTACAGTCTATATCTACAGTAATATATACCTGACAGGAGCCCGACAGTCTATATCTACAATAATATATACCTGACAGAGCCCATACAGTCTATACTATAATATAACCTGACAGGAGCCCAGACAGTCTATATCTACAATAATATATACCTGACAGGAGCCCGTACAGTCTATATCTACAGTAATATATACCTGACAGGAGCCTGACAGTCTATATCTACAGTAATATATACCTGACAGAGCCCATACAGTCTATACTATAATTATACCTGACAGGAGCCCATACAGTCTTATCTACAGTAATATATACCTGACAGGAGCCCTACAGTCTATATTATAATATATACCTGACAGGAGCCCATACAGTCTATATCTACAGTAATATATACCTGACAGGAGCCCATACAGTCTACTACAGTATATATACCTGACAGGAGCCCAGACGTCAATCTAATATACTCAACCAGTTAAATATATACTGACAGGAGCCCAGACAGTCTATATCTACATAATATATACCTGACAGGAGCCGTACAGTCTATATCTACAGTAATTATACCTGACAGGAGCCCATACAGTCTTATCTACATAATATATACCTGACAGGAGCCATACAGTCTATCTATAATATATACCTGACGGAGCCCAACAGTCTATATCTACAATAATATATACCTGACAGGAGCCCATACAGTCTATATCTACAGTAATATATACCTGACAGGAGCCGACAGTCTATATCTACAGTAATATATACCTGACAGGAGCCCAACAGTCTATACTACATAATATATACCTGACAGGAGCCCATACAGTCTATATCTACAGTAATATATACCTGACAGAGCCCAACAGTCTATATCTACAGTAATATATACCTGACAGGAGCCCATACAGTCTAATCTAGTAATATATACCTGACAGGAGCCTTACAGTCTATATCTACATAATATATACCTGACAGGAGCCCTACAGTCTATACAGTAAATATATACCTGACAGGAGCCCGTACAGTCTATATCTACAGTAATATATACCTGACAGGAGCCCGTACAGTTATACATAATATATACCTGACAGGAGCCCAACAGTCTATATCTACATAATATATACCTGACAGAGCCCGTACAGTCTTATCTACAGTAATATATACCTGACAGAGCCCTACAGTCTATATCTACAGTAATATATACCTGACAGGAGCCCGTACAGTCTATATCTACAGTAATATATACCTGACAGGAGCCCGACAGTCTAATCTACATAATATATACCTGACAGGAGCCCTACAGTCTAATCTACAGTAATATATACCTGAAGGAGCCCAACAGTCTATATCTACATAATATATACCTGACAGGAGCCCTACAGTCTATATCTACAGTAATATATACCTGACAGGAGCCATACAGTCTATATCTACAGTAATATATACCTGACAGGAGCCCATACAGTCTATATCTACAGTAATATATACCTGACAGGAGCCCATACAGTCTATATCTACAGTAATATATACCTGACAGGAGCCCATACAGTCTATATCTACAGTAATATATACCTGACAGGAGCCCATACAGTCTATATCTACAGTAATATATACCTGACAGAGCCCATACAGTCTATATCTACAGTAATATATACCTGACAGGAGCCCAACAGTCTATATCTACAGTAATATATACCTGACAGGAGCCCGTACAGTCTATACTACATAATATATACCTGACAGGAGCCCAGTACAGTCTATATCTACATAATATATACCTGACAGGAGCCCGTACAGTCTATATCTACAGTAATATATACCTGACAGGAGCCCATACAGTCTATATCTACAGTAATATATACCTGACAGGAGCCCATACAGTCTATACATAATATATACCTGACAGGAGCCCAACAGTCTATATCTACATAATATATACCTGACAGGAGCCCATACAGTCTATATCTACAGTAATTATACCTGACAGGAGCCCATACAGTCTATATCTACAGTAATATATACCTGACAGGACCCAACAGTCTATATCTACATAATATATACCTGACAGGAGCCCATACAGTCTATATCTACAGTAATATATACCTGACAGGAGCCCAACAGATACAGTCTATACTACAGTAATTATACCTGACAGGGCCCATACAGTCTATACTATAATATATACTGACAGGAGCGAGACGAACTACATATCTACAACATATACCTGCAGATCCGTACAGTCATATATCTACAGTAATATACTGATCAGAGACATCAGTCATATATACAGTATATACCTGACAGGACCGTACAGTTATATCTACCCTAAATTATACGACAGGAGCCCAAGCCTATTAATCTACAATAATATATACCTGACAGGAGCCCATACAGTCTATATCTAAAATATATATGACAGGAGCCCAGACAGTCTATATCTACAATATAATACCTGACAGGAGCCGTACAGTCTAATCTACAGTAATTATACCTACAGACTTTACAGTCAGACTTACAGTCTACAAAATATATACCTGGGAGCCCATACAGTCTATATCTACAGTAATTATACCTGACAGGAGCCCATACAGTCGTATTACAGTAATATATACCTGACAGGAGCCCATACAGTCTATATTATAATATATACCTGACAGGCCCATACAGTCTATATCTACAGTAATATATACCTGACAGGAGCCCATACATCTATACAGTAATATATACCTGACAGGAGCCCATACAGTCTATACTATAATATATACTGACAGGAGCCGACAGTCTATCTACAAAATTATATACCTGACAGGAGCCCGTACAGTCTATATCTACAGTAATTATATACCTGACAGGAGCCCATACATCTATTACAGTAATATATACCTGACAGGAGCCCAACAGTCTATATCTACTAATATATACCTGACAGGAGCCCATATCAGTCTATATACTACACGAATGACCTGACAGGACCTACAGTCAATATACTAATATATACCTGACAGGAGCCCTAACAGTTCTATCTACCACATTAATATATTACCTGACAGGAGCCCAACAGTCTATTCTACAGTAATATATACCTGACAGGAGCCCAGACAGTCTATATCTACAGTAATATATACACTGACAGGAGCCCACAGTCTTACTATATAATATATACCTGACAGGACCTGTACAGTCTATATCTACAGTAATATATACCTGACAGGAGCCCGTACAGTCTATACAGTAATATATACCTGACAGGAGCCTACAGTCTATATCTACAGAATATATACCTGACAGACAACAGTATATATCTACAGTATATATACCTGACAGACCTACATTTATCTACATAATATATACCTGACAGAGCCTACAGTCTATACTACATAATATATACCTGACAGGAGCCCTACAGTCTATATCTACAGTATATTACCTGACAGGAGCCGTACAGTCTATATCTACATAATATATACCTGACAGGAGCCACAGTCTATACTAATATATACCTGCAGGAGCCACAGTCTATATCTACATATATACCTGACAGGAGCCTACAGTCTATATTACAGTAATATATACTGACAGGAGCCATACAGTCTTATCTACATAATATATACCTGACAGGAGCCCTACAGTCTATACTAATATATAACTGACAGGGCATACAGTCTATATCTACATAATTTACCTGACAGGAGCCCAACAGTCTATTCTACATAATATATACCGAAGGAGCCCAACAGTCTATATCTACATAATTATACTGACAGGACCCTACAGTCTATATCTACAGTAATATAACTGACAGGAGCCACAGTCTATACTACGTAATATATACTGACAGGAGCCAACAGTCTAACTACATATATATACTGACAGGAGCCTACAGTCTTATCTACAATATATACCTGACGGAGCCCTACAGTCTATTTACATAATATATACTGACAGGAGCCTACGTCTATATCTACAGTAATATATACCTGACAGAGCCATACAGTCTATATCTACATAATATAACCTGACGGAGCCCTACAGTCTTATACATAATATATACTGACAGGAGCCCAACAGTCTATATCTACATAATATATACCTGACAGGGCCCACAGTCTATATCTACATATACCGACAGACTGTTCTCATAATACCTGCAGGGCCATACAGTCTACTAATATATCTGACAGGGCCAACGTTATCTACAATATAAGCAGGCCTACAGTCTATACTATTTACCTGACGGGCTCAGTCTAATATAATATTCTGCAGGAGACAGTTATTACAATATATTACTGACAGGAGCTGTCTTACTATATATCTGACGGACAGTTATTAATATACGACGGAGCCGGTTTTTACAGTATTATGACGGAGCCCTACGTTTATACGTATTTACTGACGGAGCCACAGTTTTAATACGACGGAGCACGTTATCTATTCGACAGAGCTGTTTAAGATATCGCGGAGCACGTTACGTAATAACGACGGGCCGACGTCACTACATAATTAACCTGAAGAGCCGACATTTAATATAACCGAGGAGCCAGTCTTCTAATAATTACCTGACGCCCTCTATATTAATATATACTGACGGAGCCAGCTTATATTTACCCACAACAAATAGGAGCTACGCTTAGTAATTATACTGACAGGAGCACAGTCTCAATAATACCAAGCCCAAGTTCATAATAAACTGAACAAAGAAGAGCCATTATACATATAATCCGACAGAGCCCAACATCTAACCAAAAATATCGAAGGAGCACGTTATTACAATATACACCACAAAGAAAACGGAGCACAGTTATTCTACGTATTAATAAACCAGAACGAAATACGAGAGCTCAGTATAATAATATTATAGGAGCCACGTCAACTACGTATATACTAAGGGCTCAGTCTTCAGAATATACTGACAGGGCCCGTTATCGTTATTACTGAAGGATTTTTTCAGATCGTTTAGGAGCCTACAGTCTATACAGTATATACCGACGAGCCTACAGTTATAACATATATTATGACAGGACCACAGCTACTATAACGAGGAGCCCAGTTTCAGTGAGCCGCTATTAGGCTGCAGACGCGGAGCCATACACTGCCACCATAGCTCTCTTGTAAGACTAGTCCAGGAGGGAGTCATATATCGGGGCAGTCATCTGCTGGGGTCGCTTTATTCAGAGTTATAACCTTTGACAGGACTGTTCGTTGACGTTATATACGGCGCGTCAGTTAGCTTAGTAAACTGACGGAGCGACAGTTCGCGATTATACGGACGGAGCTGTTATCGATTAGTGCGGAGCCTATTACAGCTATATCTACAGTAATATATACCTGACAGCAGCCGTACAGTCTATCTACAATAATATATACCTGACAGGAGCCCGTACAGTCTATATCTACAGTAATATTTACCTGACAGGAGCCCGTACAGTCTATATCTACAGTAATATATACCTGACAGGAGCCCGATACAGTCTATCTACAATAATATATACCTGACAGGAGCCCGTACAGTCTATATCTACAGTAATATATACCTGACAGGAGCCCGTACAGTCTATATCTACAGTAATATATACCTGACAGGAGCCATTTCAGTCTATATCTACATAATATATACCTGACAGGAGCCCATACAGTCTATATCTACAGTAATATACACCTGACAGGAGCCCGTACAGTCTATATCTACAGTAATATATACCTGACAGGAGCCCACACAGTCTATAACTACAGTAATATATACCTGAAGGAGCCCATACAGTCTATATCTACAGTAATATATACCTGACAGGAGCCCATACAGTCTATATCTACAGTAATATACACCTGACAGGAGCCCGTACAGTCTATATCTACAGTAATATATACCTGACAGGAGCCCAACAGTCTATAACTACAGTAATATATACTGGAAGGAGCCCATACAGTCTATATCTACAATAATATATACCTGACAGGAGCCCGTACAGTCTATATCTACAGTAATATATACCTGACAGGAGCCCGTACAGTCTATATCTACAGTAATATATACCTGACAGGAGCCCATACAGTCTATATCTACAGTAATATACACCTGACAGGAGCCCGTACAGTCTATATCTACAGTAATATATACCTGACAGGAGCCCACACAGTCTATAACTACAGTAATATATACCTGGAAGGAGCCCATACAGTCTAGCATCTTCAGTAGTGAGCCAGCTAGACTGTATGGGCTGCAGCCAGGACCTGGCAGGAGCCCATACAGTCTAGGCTCAACCCATATATGGCTGCTCTGTGTGCACAGGACTGTGATGAGGTCACAGGAGGGGTGGAGTCAGGGGTCACATGATCAGGGGCCTCAGTGTATGCGGGACTCTGCTGTGCTGGTTGTCATGGTGCTGGATGAGGGGAAGTTTATGTGTGGGGTCAGGAGGGGTTTACAGGGTGGATGTAGCAGAGCCGTGTGTACGGGGTGTACGGAGCGGAGCTGTGTGTGTACGAGGTGTATGGAGCGGAGCTGTGTGTGTATGAGGTGTACGGAGCGGAGCCGTGTGTGTACGAGGTGTATGGAGCGGAGCCGTGTGTGTACGAGGTGTATGGAGCGGAGCCGTATGTGTACGAGGTGTACGGAGCGGAGCTGCGTGTGTACGAGGTGTACGGAGCGGAGCAGCGTGTGTACGAGGTGTACGGAGCGGAGCCGTGTGTGTACGAGGTGTACGGAGCGGAGCAGCGTGTGTACGAGGTGTACGGAGCGGAGCCGCGTGTGTACGAGGTGTACGGAGCGGAGCAGCGTGTGTACGAGGTGTACGGAGCGGAGCAGCGTGTGTACGAGGTGTACGGAGCGGAGCCGCGTGTGTACGAGGTGTACGGAGCGGAGCCGTGTGTGTATGAGGTGTACGGAGCAGAGCCGCGTGTGTACGAGGTGTACGGAGCGGAGCCTCGTATGTAAGAGGTGTACGGAGCGGAGCCGTGTGTGTACGAGGTGTACGGAGCGGAGCCGTGTGTGTACGAAGCGAAGCCATGTGCGTGTATAATGTGAGTGGAGCATTGTGGATGAGGTGAATGGAGCAGAGCCGTGTGTGCACAAGGTGTATGTATTGAAGCCGTGTGTCTACGAGGTGTACGGAGCCATGTGCGGAGCGAAGCCGTGTGTGTAAAGAGTAATGGGGAATCTCCAGCACCTACTTCCACCTGCAGAGCGGTTGAGCCAAGACTGTATGGGCTCCTTCCAGGTATATATTCTTGAAGATAGCAGACTTTATGTGCTGCTGCCTGGCCCTGGCTGCAACCCATACATGACACTACAATGTATGTGCTCCTTCAATGTATAAATTAAAGCCAGCAGAATATATGGGCTCCTGCCAGGTCCTGGCTGCAGCCCATACAGTCTAGCAGGCTCACTGGTGAAGACACTAGACTGTATGGGCTCCTGTCAGGTATATATTATTGTAGATATAGACTGTATGGGCTCATGTCAGCTATATATTACTGTAGATATAGACTGTATGGGTTCCTGTCAGGTATATATTACTGTAGCTATAGACTGTATGAGCTCCTGTCAGGTATATATTATTGTAGATATAGACTGTATGGGTTCCTGTCAGGTATATATTACTGTAGATATAGACTGTATGGGCTCCTGTCAGGTATATATTACTGTAGATATAGACTGTATGGGCTCCTGTCAGGTATATATTACTGTAGATATAGACTGTATGGGCTCCTGTCAGGTATATATTATTGTAGATATAGACTGTATGGGTTCCTGTCAGGTATATATTACTGTAGATATAGACTGTACGGGCTCCTGTCAGGTATATATTACTGTAGATATAGACTGTATGGGCTCCTGTCAGGTATTTATTATTTTAGATATAGACTGTACGGGCTCCTGTCAGGTGTATATTACTGTAGATATAGACTGTATGGGCTCCTGTCAGGTATTTATTATTTTAGATATAGACTGTACAGGCTCCTGTCAGGTATATATTACTGTAGATATAGACTGTATGGGCTCCTGTCAGGTATTTATTATTTTAGATATAGACTGTACGGGCTCCTGTCAGGTATATATTACTGTAGATATAGACTGTATGGGCTCCTGTCAGGTATATATTACTGTAGATATAGACTGTATGGGCTCCTGTCAGGTATTTATTATTTTAGATATAGACTGTACGGGCTCCTGTCAGGTATATATTACTGTAGATATAGACTGTATGGGCTCCTGTCAGGTATATATTATTGTAGATATAGACTGTACGGGCTCCTGTCAGGTATATATTACTGTAGATATAGACTGTACGGGCTCCTGTCAGGTATATATTACTGTAGATATAGACTGTACGGGCTCCTGTAAGGTATATATTACTGTAGATATGGACTGTATGGGCTCCTGTCAGGTATATATTACTGCAGATACAGACTGTACAACCTCCTGTCAAGTATATATTATTGTAGATATAGACTGTACGGGCTCATGTCAGGTATATATTATTGTAGATATAGACTGTAGGACCTAGGAGACCTAGGAGAAAGAAGCAATGTAGATGAGCTCCTGAATTTCCATCACTTTATACCTTGTAATGAGCCAACTGTAAGACAAAACCTGGAAAAAATCAACTCCGCGGGACAGAAAAGGGACCTGGACTGAGCTGGACTTTGGATTTTTATGAAAGAGGAAGAAATAGAGGATTTAAAGGGCAAAGCAAGAATCTCTTGGAGGACAGACTGCAAACAGACAGCATTCATCTGACTCCAGAGACCTGAGCATCCAAAGGTAGGACCATCCTGCAAGCCCAAAACAATCCATAGACTTCCTACAAATCTATCTTCTTAGAAATAAGGATTATAATTACTATATAACCACAAAAATGGAAAACACAAATTTAGAAGTAAATGGGCAAAGCACATGGCTGGAGACACAGCACACCAGGGGGTCAGATATGGAGACACCACAGGGGCAGAAGAGCAGTAAAAGCAGGAAATTAAACACAATGAGGGAGAATCCAGAAACCCTTTTTTCTGATTACACCAAAGATGAAGAAAAAAGGAGAACCAACGTGGTATTCTACACAGACCATCTCTCAGCCTGGCACACCGCCCTGTGCAAGCAGTATAAAGATATATCTCAGTGCAACACCAATACTGGCCGGCAGATTAAAATTAAAAACAAAAAAGAAGATGACACACACTCACTCACCATAACCTTATACAACACTGGCACAGTCATGGTGCAAGGGAATGAGGAAAATCTGCAGCAGTTTGAAGACCATTTTGCTGATATCAAAGAACAGGCACAAATTCATAAAAAATATCAACCTCCAGAGGCCATTTGTAATGTTCACATCTCTACAGAGAAGACCTCCATGGCCCCTACCCCCAACACTTCACACCTCCCCCCTGAGACCATCAGAGACCGTCTATCTCAATTAGAAAGAGACTTGGTTCAAATTAGGGAAGAACTTCAAAGAAACTCACATAGAAATGCAAATGACCAAGCAACAAATGAGATCAATAAGCTGAAATGCGAGTTCAAGTCAGCTCTCCAGAAAATAAGAGAGGAAATGAGCGAATTACAAAATGACAATGAAAGGCTCAGAAAGGAGATAGCAGAACTCAAAATACAGAGTCCTCAATGTCTGACCCAGCAGGGGGCAATGGGAACTAGCCAGAGAGCAGACAATATGGCCCCCACTGACCAGAATGTGGAGACGCCAAACAACAACACAGCAATAACCTACAATATGAATAACCCCGAAACCAAGAAAAGTGAACCAACCACCAGCAAAGCCAGCACCACAGACCCCCACCAACAGCCACTTAACCCATCCCAGACACCACAAAGCCCTGATATCGTCCTAATAATGGACTCAAATGGGAAGTACCTAAATGCACAACGGCTATTCCCAGGAAAACGGGTCAGAAAAATCCACTGTGCAACTATTGAACAGGTGACAGAGGTCATCAATAATCCACGTTTTGCCAACCCAAACCATATCATTATACACACAGGTACAAACAATCTACCAGACAAACACCAGCACAAGCAGATCGCAGGACAACTGGCCCAACTAGCAAAGACGGCAAAACTAAAATTCCCAGACAGCAAAATCATTCTGTCATCTCTGCTCCCAACAAAGGACATATCCAGGTAAACCACCCAAAGCATCAATATGGAACTGACAGAAAAGGTCAAGACTGTCCCAAACGTGACCCTGGCACAACACCTTTCCATAAACCACCATCACCTATATGATAATAAGCACCTCAACAAACAAGGGGTCAGCCTCCTGGCCAAAGAGCTGAAAGACATCGTACTAACCAGAGGACCCAGGCCTGGATTCAACAGTGACCAACATCACACCGAAAGACCCCTAACAATAAAAATACAGAAAACCCCAATCCAATCTCCAGAAGCTGGAAACAAAGCTCTTCACCCAAAATCAGACCATCAGAGGAGGAGACCTCCATGGAGGGGTCCACCGATCCCACACAGATACACGCAGAGCAGAGATATGGATGAGGTAAAGACCCTGCTCAGCGCACTATGCAGGAAACTAATGTGACTGGATGGAACCAAGCACACCTACAAAACAGTCAGAAATGCAGTTTGTCCTACACAGCCATACTCATTACAAGGTATATACACACAAGATATATAGAAAAAAAAAAATGACTTCACTTACAATCAGCAGCTGGAATATTCAGGGTCTCAACACCTCGACCTTTGGATGTAAAACAAATGACCCGGACTTTATACAAAGACTGAAAAATATAGACATCCAGATCCTCCTGGAAACATGGACCAGAGCCGAAAACGAATCCCTGGCGCCCATCGGATACAGGGAAATCTCTGTCCCTGCCCTGAAAAATAAAAACATCAAACAGGGCCGAAGCTCAGGAGGAATACTGATCTGGTATAAAGACGAGCTCCACCAATACATCAAACCGGTGAAGAGAGGAAGCAGCCACATATGGATCAGGATCAGCAGCTCCATCCTCACCTCTCAGTCTGATGTCCACCTCTGCGCCACCTATATACCACCGCCAGAGTCCCCCTACTTCAATCCAGAGAGCTTCGAGATCTTACAAAGAGAAGCCGCCCACTATCAGGCCCTGGGCAAAGTTCTCATCTTTGGGGACCTCAACGCAAGAACAGGGAGAGAAAACGACTTCCTGACCACGGATGGGAACATCTACATATTTGGAGCAGAGAATGACGGCCAAGACTCAGTACACACAGAGAGAAGCAGCTATGACAGTACAGTCAACAAAAGTGGTAAAAAGCTCCTGAACGTATGTAGAAGTTTAGGACTTCATATTCTTAATGGATGTACCAAAGGAGACTCTTTTGGGAGGTATACACTAAACTCCCATGTAGGGAGGAGTGTAGTAGATTATGCCATTACAGACATGAACCGGGCAAATATCAGCGCCTTCATAGTCACCCCACAAACGCACCTGTCAGACCACAGCCAACTTCTTCTGTACTTGAAATCTACAGAGAAACCACCCACTCAAAAGCCACAGCATAGCGGCCTCTTCAACCGGCCCCCATCCTATAAAAAGGTCCAAAACGTCGGCACTAAAGTATAAAGAGGCTCTCAGCAGACCCGAAATACAGCGGATGCTCCACCACTTCTACAACCACGAGTACCAGCCTAACCCAAAGGGAGTGAGTCAAGCTACAAAAGACCTCAACAATATATTCTATGCAATGGCCAGACTGTCCGACCTTAAAAAAGTTGACTACAAGAGACCAAAAGAAAAACAGATCAATGGTTGGTTTGACAGAGAATGTAAAGCCGTACGGAAGACCCTGAGAACTGCCTCAAACAAGAAACATAGAGACCCCAACCACCCTGGTCTGAGGGAAGCCTATGAAACCATACAAAGACAGTACAAAACCATCCTCAGGAGGAAGAAGCAGAGTTACATCTCTACCAAGCTCAGCCAACTCCAGGATGCTCTTCGGACAATTCCTTCTGGGAACTATGGAACCACATGGGCACAAAAGACAAGAAAAACAACATCCATATCCAAAATGGCAACATCTGGCTCCAGTACTTCAAAGACCTCTATAAAGACATCCCAAAGGAAGAACTAAACCAAGAACAGGAAAACATAATGGCAAAACTAAAAGCAATGGAGGAAAAAGTAAAAAATTTCCAAAACCCCGTGGATACACCTATTACATTACAGGAAGTAGCAGAGAGAATCTCTGCCATAAGATGTAGAAAAGCCGGTGGCCTGGATGGAATCCTACCAGAAATGCTGAAGTACAGCCCACCAGAAATACAGGCTGCAATGGTTAAACTCTTCAATATTGTGCTAAGTGCTGGCTACTTCCCTCGTACCTGGAACCAAGGCCTCATCACACCCATCCACAAGAATGGGGACAGGTATGACCCAGCCAACTACAGAGGCATATGTGTCAGCAGCAACCTGGGGAAACTGTTCAACAGCATCCTGAACAAGAGGATCCTCAGTTTCCTCACCGAACATAACGTCCTCAGCAAGAGCCAAGCAGGGTTCATGCCAAACCACCGCACCACTGACCACATCTATACCCTGCACAGCCTCATTCAGAGACACGTCCACAATACAAAGAACGGGAAGATATACGCCTGTTTCGTGGACTTTAAAAAGGCCTTTGATTCGGTGTGGCACCCAGGCTTATTCCTGAAACTGCTGGAGAGCGGAATAGGAGGAAAGTGTAATGTATGTGATACAGTTCATATAGCGTCTTGTGCTTGGGTGCGATGAAAATACTTGAGACACAGGTTGAAAAAGAAAGTCTTGTATTGCTTCATACAAATTGGCAAAAATAAACATACAGGTTGCAAACACAGAAGCAGGAGACACAGCGGGCCAAGTAATCTAAGTTCATCAATAACTCTCCACAACAGATTCAGATCTTCTTCTATGTTACCGCAAGTCCATGCAACCGTGAGGCTTTCAAGAGCAGAGTTCAGAGTCCACAAGAGCTCCAGAGTTTCTCAGTAGAAATGGCTGGAGTACAAAGTCCAAGGCTTCAGGAGTCAGAACACAGGTTCACTGCAGGCCAGATTCTGAAGCACTGATTGCTCAGGTGTGGCTGTTTAAGAAGCAAACGGAGAGAATCAGGGCGGGAACATGCAAGCTGGAAAACTCCATTTTAACTGAGGGCAAGATAGCTGCAGCAAAACAGAAAGCAAAATGGCCGACGAACAAACTGAGTTTCAGAAACAGATATACAGAACCTTACATTACTCCCCCCTTAGGGGCAACCTCCGGATGACCTCAGACCAGGCTTGTGTGGGTACCTCTGATGAAACTGACGGAGCAAGCGAGGAGCATTAACGTTATTGACTGGCTCCCATGAGTTGTCCTCCACTGGGTAGCCCTGCCATTTGATCAGATATTGTAACTGATTTCTATACAACCTGGAATCTAAAATCCTTTCCACCACAAATTCTTCCTGACCATCGACTAGCACTGGGTCAGGGCAAGGAGAAGAACGTCCAGGAAACGTATTGGGTGTTGCAGCCTTTAGTAGGGATACATGAAAGACAGGGTGGATTCTCATAGTTCTGGGCAATTGAAGACGACAAGCAACGGCACTTATAATCTTACTGATTTTATAGGGTCCAATGTACTTATGTCCCAACTTAGATGATGGAATCCTTAACTTAAGATTTCTGGTTGACAGCCAGACCAGGTCTCCTACCTTAAAAACTGGTGCAGGTTTACGAAATTTATCTGCTGCCTTCTTGTACCTTTCCTGAGCCGATTCCAGATTCTCCTTTAGAAGATCCATATTCTTCTGTAAAGTCGTGACTCTTTCAGCCACTGCTGGCAAAGGCGTCTCTATGGGAAATCGTGGTAGAATATTAGGATGATAACCTAAATTAGAGAAAAAAGGAGACTGTTTAGTGGAGGCACTCTGAGAGTTGTTGTAAGAGAACTCAGCCAATGGAAGTAGATCCACCCAATCATCCTGTAGGTGGCAGATAAAACAGCGGAGATACTGCTCCAGGGTTTGATTGGTTCGTTCGGTTTGTCCATTAGTCTGGGGATGAAAAGCAGAAGAAAGGTTTACTTTAATGTCCAATGCTGCACAGAAATTTTGCCAAAACCTAGAAGTGAATTGCACCCCTCGATCCGAAATAACCTCATCCGGTACTCCATGTAAACGAAACACATCTTTAATCATCAAATCTGATGTCTGTTTTGCAGTGGGTAAGCCGACACAAGGGATAAAATGAGCTGCCTTTGTTAAACGATCAACCACCACTAGAATAGTGTTCTTCCCTTGAGAGGTTGGTAATTCGACAATGAAGTCCATAGAAATGGATCCCCACGGGCGGGACGGGTGGGAAGAGGCTGTAACAGACCAGTTGGTGAAGAGCGAGGTGTTTTGCATCTTGCACAAACCTCACATGAAGTGACATAATCCAAAACATCCTTCCTACAAGTGGGCCACCAAAAGAAACGAGAAAGAAATTCCTGTGTCTTTAGAATTCCTCTATGCCCGGCTATTTTGGAATCATGAATGAGTTGCAATACTCTCAATCTGACTGTTTCAGGTATATACAGACGTTGTCCCAGAATCCACACACCATTCTTAAAGACAAGACTTACGTCCCTTGGGGGTTGAGCCAAAAAAGAATCCGCATGATATGCTTCCTTGATGTCTTTAATTAGGTCTTGATGATGAATCACTCCTAGGAATCTAGAGTCAGGAAGAATAGTCTTAGGAGGAGTAATTGGACGTGTCTCTGCTGAGTAAATCCTAGAGAGTGCATCAGCCTTTCCATTGCGCGATCCTGGTCTATAAGAAATAATAAAATTAAATTGGTTTAAGAAAAGATTCCAGCGAGCCTGGCGAGGAGTCAGGCACTTAGCCGACCTGATAAACTCAAGATTACGATGATCTGTCAGAACGACTATTTGCTGTGCAGCTCCTTGCAGAAGGTGTCTCCATTCTTTGAAGGCGGCAATAATGGCCAACAACTCTCTATTGCCCACATCGTAGTTCTTCTCAGCCGAAGATAACTGCTGGGAAAAGAAGGCACAGGGATGCAAGACATTCTTCTCACCTGTTCTCTGAGAGAGTATAGCTCCCACGGCACAGTCTGAAGCATCCACCTCTATTATGAAGGCAAGCTCTGGGTTGGGATGTACTAGAATAGGTGCAGTGGTAAATTTATCTTTTAGACGGGAAAATGCTTCCTGGGCTTGGGGAGTCCAGGAGAACTTAGACTCTTTCCGGGTAAGTTGGGTGATAGGTGACACTACCTCAGAGAAATTTCTAATGAAACGTCTATAGAAGTTTGCAAACCCGATGAAGCGCTGTACCTCCTTCACATTTCTAGGACTTGGCCAATCATTGATGGCTTGGGTTTTACTTCCATCCATACTAATTCCTTGTGTAGACAGTACATACCCCAGAAATTGAATTTCGGTCTTATGGAATTCACACTTTCAAGCTTGATGTAAAGATGATTTTGTCTTAGACGTTCCAAGACCATTCTCACATGTCCATGATGTTCCTCTGTGGAGTTAGAAAAAATTAAAATATCATCCAAATAAATTACCACGAATGTATCTAGGAGATCCCTGAAGATGTCATTCACCAAGTGTTGGAAAGTGGCTGGGGCGGTACTCAGACCAAAAGGCATAACCAGATATTCAAAGTGTCCATAGCGTGACCTGAATGCAGTCTTCCATTCATCCCCAGGTCTAATACGGACTAAGTTATAGGCCCCACGAAGATCTAGTTTAGAAAAAATTTTAGCATGTCGCACTCTCTCCAATAACTCAGGGATTAAAGGCAATGGATAACGGTTTCTAATAGTAACCTTATTAAGTTCCCTATAGTCTACGCATGGTCTCAGGGATCCATCTTTCTTCTTTACAAAGAATATGGGTGCCCCTGCAGGAGATGAAGAGGGGCGTATGAAGCCCTTGGCTAGATTTTCGTCTATGTACTCTTTTAAAGCCTTCAGCTCGGGCCCCGCCAGGGGGTAGATCTTACCAAAAGGTATCTCTGCTCCAGGCAATAATTCAATTGGACAATCATATGGACGATGAGGAGGAAGCTGGTCAGCGTTCTTCTTGTCACATAAATCCACATAGTCCTGGTATACAGCTGGTAATTCAGGGACCGACATGGTTCCTTTAGGAACAGAGCAAGCTGAAATTTTTTGACTCATCTGTTTCTCTGGGAAGTGTAATTCCTTGGTCTCCCAGTTAATGGTAGGATTCTGAGCCTGCAGCCATGGTAGCCCTAGAATAATGGGAAAGTGAGGAGAAGAGATAAGCATAAAGGACAGTTTCTCTTGATGATCTTTACCCATAAGAACCTTTAAAGGCTCTGTTTCCTGATCCACTGGTCCAGAGGTCAGCAGGGAGCCATCCACAGTTTCCATCTGTACGGGAGCAGCCTTCTTCACTGAACGTATTCCCTGTTTTAGAGCAAAGGAGACATCCATAAAATTTCCACTTGCACCTGAGTCGATCATGGCAGAGCTAGACACCCAGGCTGAGTCAACCCAGAGTTTGATGGAAAGAAAACAGTGAGAATTGTTTTTCTTACAACTCAGCTGGGACACCGCTGAGGAAACTTGAAAGATGGCAGCATTTACACAGTCAACGTCCTCAGAGGTAACGGAGTTTAAGTCCGAGAAATCAAGATCTGTTGCTGCAGCTCTCTCTGGAGCCTGAGGCTCGAACCTGACAGATCCCCTCTCGCAACACTCACAATGAATGAGTGCTGCAGTAGTCTTGCGAGAACGGCTGGGACAGTTAATAATAAAGTGCCCTGACTTACCACAATAAAAACATAGATTTTCCTTAAAACGATGTTCCTTGCGTGCATCACTAACCCGTCGTAGTAAAGAGTCTACCTGCATAGGTTCAGGTTCAGGTTCCCGTGTAATCCTATTCAGAGGTTCCTTAGCTGGAGAGGAAGGTAGGAAAAGATTAGTACGATTGCTTTCGAACCATCTCTCTTGCCTGCGTTCAGTTAAACGAGTATCAATACGGATGCAGTAGTTAATAAAGTCACCTAACGCAGTGGGAGGGTCGGCACGAGCAAGTTCATCCTTAATCAGTGGGGATAACCCCTTTCGAAAAATCGATTTTTTGGCGGAATTGTCCCATGTGGTATCAAGGGCCCATTTCCTGAAATCCAAGGCATATTCAGCTACCGAGTGCTTACCTTGGCGCAAAGCTAATATGGCTGCTTCAGCTGTTGCACCTCGATTGGGGTCATCAAACACCTGCCCCATGGCTGAAATAAAATCATCAAGGTGATCCAAACAATCATCCTCAGTCTCAATCAGAGGGTTTGCCCATATCAAAGCCTTGTTGGTAAGCAACATAATTATAGTAAGCACCTTAGATCGTTCAGTAGGAAATTGTGAAGCATGTGCAGAAAAAAAAAGATTACATTGATTAACAAATCCCCTGAATTTTTCACGTTCACCACCAAAACGAAAAGGAGGCAACTTGGGAATCCCAGAACTCGGGGCCACGGCAGGAGCCTGGACTCGCCCCTCCAGAACCTCAATCCTGGCTCGCAAATCCTGAGTAGTCTGTCCAACCACTTGCATATTGTGATTATTTAGGTCCTGAAGATTTGTAAAACGGGTCTTTATATTCTGCAACTCTGCAAGGATATTATCAGTCACTCCACAAAGTTCCTTCATGCGGGCCTCCATTTTCCAGATCTTTTAAGACAGGATACTGGAAGAAGAGGAGAGAGAAAAAAAAACAATAGTGTTCACCTGTGGCAACACTGAAGAAAAAAAAAACTTTAAGGGAACTGCTCACCTGGAATGGTTGTGAGAAGTCACAACCACTATCATCACAGAAAGCTTTCAACCAGACATCTGATATCCAGAGTTTCAGCAGACAAAAGAGAAGAGAAAAAAAAAAACAATAGTGTTTACCTGTGATAACTCTGCAGAAAAAAAAACTTAAGGGAATTGCTCACCTGGAATGGTTGTGAGAAGTCACAACCACTGTTATCACAGAGAGTACAACCGGACATCCGATATCCACAGTACAGCAGACAAGCCTTTCCAGACCCAGCAGACACTAACGTTTGGCTTCAGAATCTTGTAATGTATGTGATACAGTTCATATAGCGTCTTGTGCTTGGGTGCGATGAAAATACTTGAGACACAGGTTGAAAAAGAAAGTCTTGTATTGCTTCATACAAATTGGCAAAAATAAACATACAGGTTGCAAACACAGAAGCAGGAGACACAGCGGGCCAAGTAATCTAAGTTCATCAATAACTCTCCACAACAGATTCAGATCTTCTTCTATGTTACCGCAAGTCCATGCAACCGTGAGGCTTTCAAGAGCAGAGTTCAGAGTCCACAAGAGCTCCAGAGTTTCTCAGTAGAAATGGCTGGAGTACAAAGTCCAAGGCTTCAGGAGTCAGAACACAGGTTCACTGCAGGCCAGATTCTGAAGCACTGATTGCTCAGGTGTGGCTGTTTAAGAAGCAAACGGAGAGAATCAGGGCGGGAACATGCAAGCTGGAAAACTCCATTTTAACTGAGGGCAAGATAGCTGCAGCAAAACAGAAAGCAAAATGGCCGACGAACAAACTGAGTTTCAGAAACAGATATACAGAACCTTACAGAAAGACCTACGATGTTATCAAAAGCTCCTACACCGAGAACCTCTGCAGTGTGAGTGTGAACGGTAAAAGAACGGCTTATTTCCAGCAGAGCCGTGGAGTCAGACAAGGCTGCAGCCTAAGTCCAACGCTCTTCAACATTTACATCAACGAGCTGGCTACCGCTCTGGAATCTTCCACAGCACCAGGTCCCACCCTCCACGACACCCAGGTGAAATTCCTGCTGTATGCAGATGACCTGCTGCTTCTGTCACCAACCGAGAAAGGCCTCCAAGACAACCTGAAAATCTTAGAGAAATTCAGCTCCACCTGGGCACTACCGGTCAACCTAAAGAAAACCAACATCATGGTGTTCCAGAGGAGAAAGAGAAAATTAGACCAGCACCCTTCATTTGTTCTCAACAACTGCGCCCTTACAGGAACAGACAAATATACCTACCTGGGCCTAGAGATCCACCGGTCAGGAAGCTTCAAACAAGCCATAGAGACCCTGAAAGACAAGGCATGTAAAACCTTCTATGGCATCCGAAGGGAAACTCTACCATCTGAAGCCACCAGTGAGGGTCTGGTTAAAAATCTTCGACTCTGTCATCGCCCCAATCCTCCTGTATGGCAGTGAAGTCTGGGGTCCTCACACCTACCCAGACTGGTCAAGGTGGGATTCCAGCCCAACAGAAATATTCCACCTGGAATTCTGCAAGCACCTTCTCCAAGTCCACCGGAGCACCTCCAACAGTGCCTGCCGGGCCGAGCTGGGCAGATTCCCTCTACACCTAACGGTTCTAAAGAGGGCACTGTCATTCCGGGCTCACCTACATAGGAGCAATCCAAGCTCCCATCACCATAAAGCCCTGACACACGTAGGTGAAACAGAAAAACTAGGACCCTCGGAACAGCTCACCCAAACCCAACCTGACCAGAACACCAATCACAACAACCTGACAAAAGCCGAAATCAGGAAGATGGTAGACGAAGGCCAGGAGAGGTATGTCAGTGACTGGAAGAACGACATCATCAGCTCCCAGAAACTGACCATGTACCGGAGTCTACAGAGAGACTACAGTCTGGCCCCATACCTGGAGAAACTCCCGGACCCCAGAGACCGCCAGATCCTGAGCCGGTATAGACTCAGTGCCCACAGTCTGGCCATCGAATCCGGCCGACACAGGCAGAGCTACAAGCCCAGGGAGGAAAAACTATGCCAATACTGTGACCAGGAGGCCATAGAGGACGAAACCCACTTCCTGCTACACTGCTCCAAATACTCAGCAGTGAGGGACACTCACTTCAGGAGACTCTCACATCTCTTCCCGGATTTCATCACCATGAAGGAGGAAGAGAAAACATATATCTTGCTGGGGGAAGAAGAGAGAGCAGCGGAGATAGCAGCGCGGTATGTGAGCGAATGTCATAGACTGCGAGAAAGAGAACTATGATAGGCCATGGACTTCTATAGCCTCCACCCCGGATCTGCCCTACCCAACATCCCTATGCCATGGACTTCTATAGCCCCCATCCCGGATCTGCGCCCCCATCACCCCCCCCTAAGCCATGGACTTCCACAACCCCTACCCTAGATCCGTCCCTAACCAACATCCCTATCCCTATTCCCTTTTGTACACTTGCTTTGGCAAAACTAATGTGTATTTAGTCCTGCCAATAAAGCTTCTTTGAATTTGAATTTGAATTCTGTACAGGCTCCTGTCAGGTATATATTACTGTAGATATAGACTGTATGGGCTCCTGTCAGGTATATATTACTGTAGATATAGACTGTATGGGCTCCTGTCAGGTATATATTATTGTAGATATAGACTGTATGGGCTCCTGTCAGGTATATATTACTGTAGATATAGACTGTACGGGCTCCTGTCAGGTATATATTACTGTAGATATAGACTGTGTGGGCTCCTGTCAGGTATATATTACTGTAGATATAGACTGTGTGGGCTCCTGTCAGGTATATATTACTGTAGATATAGACTGTATGGGCTCCTGTCAGGTATATATTACTGTAGATATAGACTGTATGGGCTCCTGTCAGGTATATATTATTGTAGATACAGACTGTATGGGCTCCTGTCAGATATATATTACTGTAGATATAGACTGTATGGGCTCCTGTCAGGTATATATTACTGTAGATATAGACTGTACGGGCTCCTGTCAGGTATATATTATTGTAGATATAGACTGTACGGGCTCCTGTCAGATATATATTACTGTAGATATAGACTGTATGGGCTCCTGTCAGGTATATATTACTGTAGATATAGACTGTACGGGCTCCTGTCAGGTATATATTACTGTAGATATAGACTGTGTGGGCTCCTGTCAGGTATATATTACTGTAGATATAGACTGTGTGGGCTCCTGTCAGGTATATATTACTGTAGATATAGACTGTATGGGCTCCTGTCAGGTATATATTACTGTAGATATAGACTGTATGGGCTCCTGTCAGGTATATATTATTGTAGATACAGACTGTATGGGCTCCTGTCAGGTATATATTACTGTAGATATAGACTGTATGGGCTCCTGTCAGGTATATATTACTAAAGATATAGACTGTACAGGCTCCTGTCAGGTATATATTACTGTAGATATATACTGTATGGGCTCCTGTCAGGTATATATTACTGTAGATATAGACTGTATGGGCTCCTGTCAGGTATATATTACTGTAGATATAGACTGTATGGGCTCCTGTCAGGTATATATTATTGTAGCTATAGACTGTACGGGCTCCTGTCAGGTATATATTACTGTATAGACTGTATGGGCTCCTGTCAGATATATATTACTGTAGATATAGACTGTATGGGCTCCTGTCAGGTATATATTACTGTAGATATAGACTGTATGGGCTCCTGTCAGGTATATATTATTGTAGATATAGACTGTACGGGCTCCTGTCAGATATATATTACTGTAGATATAGACTGTATGGGCTCCTGTCAGGTATATATTACTGTAGATATAGACTGTACGGGCTCCTGTCAGGTATATATTACTGTAGATATAGACTGTGTGGGCTCCTGTCAGGTATATATTACTGTAGATATAGACTGTGTGGGCTCCTGTCAGGTATATATTACTGTAGATATAGACTGTATGGGCTCCTGTCAGGTATATATTACTGTAGATATAGACTGTATGGGCTCCTGTCAGGTATATATTATTGTAGATACAGACTGTATGGGCTCCTGTCAGGTATATATTACTGTAGATATAGACTGTATGGGCTCCTGTCAGGTATATATTACTAAAGATATAGACTGTACAGGCTCCTGTCAGGTATATATTACTGTAGATATATACTGTATGGGCTCCTGTCAGGTATATATTACTGTAGATATAGACTGTATGGGCTCCTGTCAGGTATATATTACTGTAGATATAGACTGTACGGGCTCCTGTCAGGTATATATTACTGTAGATATAGACTGTATGGGCTCCTGTCAGGTATATATTATTGTAGATATAGACTGTATGAGCTCCTGTCAGGTATATATTACTGTAGATATAGACTGTATGGGCTCCTGTCAGGTATATATTACTGTAGATACAGACTGTACGGGCTCCTGTCAGGTATATATTACTGTAGATATAGACTGTATGGGCTCCAGTCAGGTATATATTATTTTAGATATAGACTGTACGGGCTCCTGTCAGGTATATATACTCTAGATACAGACTGTACGACCTCCTGTCAAGTATATATTATTGTAGATTTAGACTGTACAGTCTCGTGTCAGGTATATATTACTGTAGATATAGACTGTATGTGCTCCTATCAGGTATATATTACTGTAGATATAATACTGTAGATCTTTAACAATAAGAGTATGGAAGAGGCCAGGAGCCATTTGGTGAGCTGCATTTCTTGCTACATGTTCACGGATTTACCAGTGGAAAAGCCAAATTTCACATGCCAGAAATGCAAGCTTGTGTCCATGTTGGAGGAAAAGTTGCGAAATGTAGAAGAGAGGTTAGCTACATTGAAGATCATTAAGGAAGATGAAGAGTTCTTAGACAGAGCAGAATTATCTCTTCATGGTACAGATAGAGAAGAAATTTGAAGTGGACCTGAAGAAACAGAGGAATGGAAGCATGTGACCCAGAGAAGCAGGAGGATAGGGAGGCAGTCAGCACCCATACTGCTCAGGAACCAGTACCAGGCTCCTATGCAGGAGAACGATGAAGAAATACATCAGGATAAGACTTTGCCCACAAAGAACAACCTTGTACGCCCTCAGAGTCCTCCTGGATGGAGAAAGAAAAATGTTGTGAAGAAAAAAAGGAGAGTTGTGGTCATGGGGGATTCCCTGTTGAGAGGAACAGAGGCCGCTATCTGCAGACCGGATATAACCTCAAGAGAAATGTGCTATCTTCCATGTGCAAAAATTAAAGATGTGTCTGACAGGATATCAGGACTCTTCAGACCTAAAGATGACTACCCATTCCTGCTAATACATGTGGGGACAAATGACACCGCAAGAAACGACCTGGAAACCATCTGCAGTGACTTTGAAAACTTAGGCAAGAAAGTGAAAGAACTGGGAGCGCAGGTGGTCTTCTCTTCCATCCTTCCAGTGGATGTCCATGGAACAAGGAGGTGGAATAAGATTCTGCAGGTGAACAACTGGCTACGTCGATGGTGCCATCAGCAAGGATTTGGATTTCTGGATCACGGAGTGAATTACCTATACGATGGACTACTTGCTAGAGATGGGGTGCACCTTACGAAGACTGAAAAACATGTATTTGGAAGTCGCCTTGCTACACTCATAAGTAGAGCTTTAAACTAGAACAACGTGGGAAGGGAAACAAAAGGCCACAAAAATCCATACACCTGACAAATGCTATTGAGAACTCTGCTATTAGAAGTGGAATGGAAGAACGAAGACAAAAAAATCTAAATAATAAAAATATTGGAGAAAGAGAAACCAATCACAAACTAAAATGTTTCTATACAAACGCACAAAGCATGGACAACAAACAAGGAGAACTGGAACTACTAACACAGGAAAAGAAATATGATGTCATTGGAATCACTGAATCACTTGGTGGGATGATACACATGATTGGAATACAAGGCTAGAAGGATACAACTTATTTGCAAGAAACAGATTTGATAAACGAGGAGGAGGTGTCGCATTGTATGTTAGAAAAGCGTATATCTGCACCGAGATTGAAGCTTCAGAGACTGAGAGTTCTGTGGAAACTGTTTGGGTAAGAATACAAGGAGCGAACAGTGGAAAGGACACCATTGTAGGCATTTACTACAGGCCGCCTATGCAAGCTGAAGATATGGATGAACTCTTTAGGCATCAAATGGCCAAGTTCTCCAAAAAATATGACATAGTGGTCATTGTTATGAATGTGCTAGAGATGGTTTCTGAGCAGAGGCTCCCTCTGGTGGTTACAGACAGTACTGAACCTTTCAGCGAGAAATGGCAATCTGGGATCACGGACTGCTCTGATATAAGGGAGGTTCCCTCCCATGATGGTTGCCGGTGATCAATTGTTCTTGTCTCAATTGTGGTTCCTGGTTCATTTGGAAGTTTGCTGAGTCTTGCCTGCATCTTCTGCTATCAGATAAGATATTTTCTGCTTTTATTTTTGTGCTTGCTTTTTGCATTGTTCCCTGCACTTCTGTGGAGGTCAGCCAGGTCCCCTTCGGGGGCTTGTGCTCCTCTCAGTTTATCTGGAGCCACTGTTGTTTGTTCATTTGCATTTTCCTGTTTTTTTCAGTGGCTGCGGCTTAGTTTTGTTACACCAGAGATCTGATTTAGGTGTTAGAGATCGTGTGATCTCAGGTGTTTTTGCAATCAGAAGAGTTGGTATTTTTTAGGTTTTTTTTGGATTGCAGTGAGTATCCTTTCCTGTACTTTTCTGTCTAGACAGATTGGGCCCCAGTGTTTGCTCATTCTATTTTCTGTCTGTGTCCATGCTTCTTCTTGTCTAACCGCCATTACATGTTTGGGGGCTTCCTATTTTCTTTGGGGATCTGCTCCGGGGCAGATAGCTTTCATCTTTCTGCCTTTAGGTGTAGTTATCTCTCAGGCTGTGACGAGGCGTCTAGGATCAACGTAGGAACGCTCCACGGCTACCTCTAGTTGTGTGGTTAGTTCAGGTTACTGCAATCCAATAGGTTCCTGCCTCTCTGGTGTATTGCCATTTTTGCTTATTCTCCTCAGCTACCAAAACATAACAGGTTATGGGAGATTTCAACTATTCAGACATTTGTTGGGAATCTCTCTCAGGCAAAACTAACAGGTCCAGGAAATTCTTATCCTCTCTTGCTGACAACTTTATCTTCCAAAAGGTAGGGGAGAAAACAAGGGGATCTGCTACCTTGGATCTAATCCTTATAAACAGGGAGAAAATGGTTGAGGAGGTAAGAGTGGCTGGAACCTTAGGAGGTAGCGATCATCATGGTATTTTAGAATTTTGGATAACTAGAGGAGGAAGACCTGTGAAGACTCAGACAGGTTAGATTTCAGGAAGGCAGATTTTAAGGGACTCAGAAAGAGAATCGTAGGGATCCAATGGCTGGATATCCTTAAGGACAAAAATGTCCAGGAAGGATGGGAAATCTTGAAAAATGAGATTCTCAAAACACAATCATTAACAATTCCAAAAAGAGGGAAGAATAGGAAGCATTTAAGGAAACCAGGATGGATGAACACAGAACTTAAACGCATGCTAAAAAGGAAGAAAGAAATGTTTATCAAATGGAAAGAGGGAGGCATATTTAAAGAAGAATATAATAATGTCTGCAGAACCTGCAGGGCAAGAATCAGATTAGCTAAAGCTGACAATGAATTAAAGGTACTGCCACACTAAACAAGATCGCTAACGATCACGATAACGACGCATACTAATGAGATCGTTGGTTGTGATCGTTTTAATGTCGCTAGTAGCTGCCAAACTGGACGATTTAATTAACGACGCATCAGCAGTAGCGATCTTTTTAACGACTTTGGCGGTCGTTGGGACGTGCCACACTTGCATATACTGTGAAAGATCACGACCTCGATAGGCGTGACTGAGCGCAACCTTTTGCACGCCCCTCATCACAGATTGGTGGTCACTATTTACCTCATAAATATTTATCACAGCTCTCCCGCTTTGTGATTGGATGACCGCGTCATAAAAGACCACGTATCTGCACTCCTCTCCATTGCTCTCAAGCAGAAGCGGTTCTTTCAAATCTCCAGCATCGTTCCAGTGTGTCCTGCTAGCCTTTGTAGTTACTGCGATCCATTTGTGCCACTATTGCTGTTGCTGTGTTCCGGTCTACGACGTTGTTTTTCTGCGATCCAGTCTCTGACGTTATATCCTCTGCGATCCATTCTCTGGCGTGATCCAGTTTGTGACGCTATTTTCCCTGTTTTCTTTTTTCTCCAGAATCACAACTTGTGTAAGGTAGGTATTATTTTTGTTACATTTCATTTTTATTTTAACTTTAATTTTACAGATCCATGTTTAGATCTCTGCTTTTGTAAACCATTGTCGTTCATCAATTTTTTTTTTTTTTTGCCATTGTTTGTTTGTTTTGTTCTGGCCACCAAACACACCAACCACCATTTTGTGATCCCTGCTGTGTTCTATGTTTTAGGCTATAAACATTTTATTTTATTTAACCATTCTGGCGTTCTCACATAATAATATTTTTTATTACAGATGGCTGATAAACAAGATTTTTTGCGGGAATTTATCGAGCTCTACCGCTCCATGCCGTGCCTATGGAGAATAAAATCACCAGATTACTGTAACAGGCTTAAAAAGAATGACGCATACCAAAAACTGGTGGAGATGTGCAAGAGCCGTTACCCCGATGTACCTGCGGATGTGTCATCGGTCAAAAAACGCATACAGGCCCTCCGCACAGTGTATAAAAAAGAGCTCAATAAAGTTATAAATTCCACCAAATCTGGAGCGGGGGCCGATGATGTTTATGTCCCCCAACTGTGGTACTTTGATCTGTTCGAGTTCACAAGGGACCAAGAAGTACCCAGAGAAGGGACATCCATGTCGGATCTAGACCCAGTGATCCAGCCGGACTCCCCTGTCATACATGTAAGTACCTTTGTATTACAACACATTTTAATGTACATGCCAAAGTGGGCTTAAATTTAAAATATATAATTGTGAAATGTAGATAAAATGGCAGAATATATCCCTTCATGTACTGATAATTTATCTAGCTCAACGGTTGAGGCCTATCCATTTACAAGTGTCATTTTCACATTTTTGCTGTATATGGGTGTAGTAAATTGCTTTGTCTTTACAAGGTGTACAATAATAAATTATATTGTGGTACCGTGTTAGCCAGAAAAATCGATGTGAATACTTTTCCATCCAATTATGACAAGAGCATTCTTAAGGTGATACCTTTATTGGCTAACCAGAAAATTATATGTTCGCTAGCTTTCAGAGCGCACAGGCTCCTTGTTCAGGCAAGATTACATTTGGAATAATTACATTATAAAGGTATCACCTTAAGAATGCTCTTGTCATAATTGGACGGAAAAGTATTCACATCGATTTGTCTTTACAAGTGTCGTTTTCACATTTTTGCTGTATATGGGTGTTATAGTGTGAAGATTAATTTCTTTGTCTTTGTGATTTACCATTTGTTTTTTGTTCATGCAGGACACAGTAGAGGCTGTCTCCACACCTGCAACTGAACAAGACAGCATGGTGTTGATCGAAGATGAAGAAGAGACACCATCCTCATCTGTGCGGCGCCGGCTTTCACCTTCAGGAAGGAAAAGGAAGGCTCCCACCACCTCGGCTACTCCTGAATTGGTGGAAATTGCAAAAAAAGTGCTAACAGCAGAAAAAGAACCTAAAATAACAGGGTTTGCATACTTCGCAAATGAGAGGCTCCCTACTCTGGATCCTGTTCAGCGGCTACATGCAGAGAGACTCATGTTTGAGGTACTGACTCAAGCCTCTTTTGGAAACCTGGATAACAGATATGTTGTCATGCTAAGACCGCAGTACCCGGACTACTCGTGGCCGCACAATCCTGTGCCAAACCCAAACGTTGGTGCTCCAAACGTTGGTGCTCCCCCTTATTGTAATACACCGCAGAGGCAGCATCCTGTGCCAAACCCAAACGTTGGTGCTCCCCCTTATTTTTATACACCGCAGAGGCAGCGTGGTAATGGCAACGATCCCTCTTACCAGCAGTTGTAGTTTTTAAAATGTTTTTCAAAATTTTTTTTGTTGTCTATATTTTTTTTACATTGTTACCTTTCTTAATAAAAATCTTATTTATCTAATGAATTGTGGTCTTTTATTCTTATGTGATGTCAACTATTAAAATGTTGTATTTTTATTACATCTACTTGTCACACACGGGGTCATGGTACTACTACCAGCTATCATAGGTGTTCCATCATAGGGAAAAAATGAAATTAAAAAAATTTCAAAAATTAACATTTCTTATAAAGGCCCCTGGTCACACTAGCGCTAAAACCTTATACTAAAAAATAATACACCACACCTGTGTTGATTAACGTAAAATATTAAATATATATTTTTGTCATATATATTTTTTGTAAAAATAAATAAAATTTAAATAAAAACAAAAAATTTACATAATAAAATAAAAAATTATGAACAAAATATTTACATTATAACAAATTATTTACAACAAAAAAAAAATTACTGAGGGCCCCGGACTCCAGAAAATTGTCTCTCCAGCATCATCCCGTGGTGATGCAGAGCTCCCATGGCAGTTTGCAGCGCTATGACTGCTGAATTCATGCCTGCCACAGCTGAATCCATGCCTGCCACGGCTGAATTCATGGCTGTGGCAGCTGAATTCATTGCAGACACAGCGCTGCTCATGGCCGCCATCAGCCGGCGGTGGGACAGGAACAGGTCCTGGGCAGTGGGGATTTCTGTGGAGGTAAAGGTAACAGTTAATAGTGAATTCTGTAGCAACATCTACATGTACATGTTATGTTTATTAACACTTACGGTTTTCCTCAGAGGACCCGCTTACTGCCCACCCTGATCCTGTTGCTCCGCCGGCTAGGGAAAAAAAGAAAAAAAAAATTATATCACAACAGCCATTACACATAAGACCTTACTAAGTTCTCAAACTTGTCTGAAGCTTATATAATGTGCGTTAATTACCTGATGGGGAGCCTGCATCCGTGTCACGGGATGATGCTGGAGAGAAGGCAACCTCTGGGGAAGGGCTGGAACACGCCGAATCACGAGGTGGGGTTGCTGCCGGTGAAGGGGTTGAGAGGTAAGGTGAGGATGGTGGTGGAGGCGTAGCCGGGGAAGGTGAGGATGGTGGTGGAGGGGTAGCTGGGGACGGTGGAGCAGGTGGTGCTGGTGATGGTGAAGGTGGTGCTGTAAATGAAATATACAATTCAGAATCCCTATTATCACTGCCGGTACTCCCAAGAAAGAAAGAACAGAGAGAGAAAGATGGGAAAGAAAAAAACTACTGAATAATGGCCCCATATACTGCTGCATACTGTATAATAGCTCCACATAATGCTCCATACTGAATAATGGCCCCATATACTGCTGCATACTGAATAATGGCCCCATATACTGCTGCGTTCATGTGCGTTTGTCGTGCGCTGCGCATTTTCCCGGTGTGCGCCCAGACGCTACATGTTGCCTTTTTTTTTTTCGCGGTCAAAATAGACAGAGATGATTGAGACAGAGATGATTGAGACAGAGATGATTGAGACAGAGATGATAGAGCCAGAGATGATGGAGACAGAGATGATGGAGACAGAGATGATGGAGACAGAGATGATAGAAATGTGACACATAGACAACGCATGCGCCAAAAAACTGCAAACGGCTACAAAAAACAAATGAAATCGAAGACCAACGCTTTTTTTTTTTTTTTTTTTAAATGCGTATGCTGATGCGACAAAATATCGCAGCTATTACAAGCGTTTGCATGCATTTTTTTAATGCGCTTCATGTGCAATCGAAATGCAGCGCAAAAAACGCAAGTGTGAAAGTAGCCTACCCCACAAAACATAACCTCTCCAGATACCCTCATCAATACTCACTCAGAGGCCTGCGTAGCTGGGCCCGGATGCTGGCGACCCTATCGCGTGAGCGGTATCGCAGGTCCGCCAGCTTCTTGCGGATTTGTCTCAGGGTCCGCCGCACATTGAAGCGCCTCTCCAGGCCCCGCCGGATTCTCTGCAGGCATACCCTTTTGTGACGCCTTGGATGCGCCACAGGTACCCTGCAGAAATAATCCCACTGGTCCGTTCTCTTTATTAGATAACGGACCTCTCCATCCTCCCATTTAACTGAGCGCTGTCTCGCTGCCATGATAATACCGCATTGGGCGACGCCAGCGTCATGACGTCACAGCGTGCGCACTTTACGGCGCACGTTACGTGCGGCTAAATTCACGTCGCAAAACGGTATTGCTAACGAAAAATGACCGCAGCAGCCATGTAAACCAGCAAGCAGATATGAGATGATATTGCGATCGCAAGACAACGGGTTTAAACTAGGCGATCACAATGTCGTCGCATTTCTGTATGCTGGGGCTATAATCACCATGCAAATCACAATGGCTTTGCAGAGCTGTTTGAGAATGCTCAGATTGCGATCACAATCTCGTCGCATATCTGTATGCTGGGGCTATAATCACCATGCAATCACAATGGCTTTGCAGATCTGTATGAAATGTCTGTATAGCTGTTTGAGAATGCTCAGATTGGTAAAATAATTGAAAAAAAAACACAAGTGCATTTTTAAAATAAAATTTATTTATTATATAAACATTATTAATAAAAGGCAAAATTCAAACATTATCAAAATCAAACTAGACCTGATGCTGCCAACTCACTGCACCAGGCCCATTAAAGTATTGGCAGTACTTGTCTCGGCCGGCCTTCACATTGTCCTTGCTCCTGCCTTGATTGACAGGTTGAAGACCTGCAATAGCGGGATCATTCTCACGCCATTCTCCAAGCACCACGTCACCATTGCTGTCCGAGTCCATGAATCCTGGCGGACTGTAAGTACCAGCATCGCGTTTTCGTAGAAAATTGTGCAGCACACAACAGGCCAACACCACAAAGTCTATGGATTCCAGCTTCATGTTGATTGGAGTGTGGAAAACCCTGAAGCGGTTGGCCATTATGCAGAAGGCATTCTCAACAACGCGCCGTGCCCTAGACAGTCTGTAGTTAAAAATCCGCCTTTCCCTGTCAAAGTCTTTTGTGGGTACGGTTTAACAAGATGCTCATGAAGGGGGAAGGCTTCATCACCCACAAACACAAAGTTTAGGTTGGCGGTGGTGTCCATGTTGGTTGGCAAGTTAAGTTTATTATTAAACAATCGTTCACCAAAACTTGTGTGCTCCAAAACGCCACCGTCAGAAACCCTTCCATTAATGCCAACATTAACGTCAATAAATTCATAATTGGCATTAACAAGGGCCATGAGGATCACGCTGAAGTAGCCCTTGTAGTTATGAAAAAAGGATCCGCTTTTGGCTGGTTGCGTGATCCGCACATGTTTGCCATCCAAGGCACCACCACAGTTTGGGAACTGCCAAATCCTTTCAAAATCAGAGGCAATAATTTGCCATTCCGCCACTGATTTGGGAAAAGGCATGTAGCTCCGTAAACTGCGGATGATGGCGTTGCATGTCTCCGGAATTAGTTCTCCAAGCAGCGACCGAGAAATTGCAGCAGAATATTGCAAATCCTTCATTGAACGTCCGGTTGCCAGAAATCGCAGCGTTACTGCCAAACGTTCCTCTGCTGAAACAGCTGCACGCATCCGGGTATCCTGCCGTTCAATGAGTGGCCTCACAGCTTCCAGTAGGAGCTTGAATGAATCCTCCGACATCCGTAGATAATTCCGGAAATCCTGCGGATTCTTCTGCAACTCCCTCACTAGATGCATGTGGGTGAATCTGGACCTCTGCTCCAGCCATTCTCTGGTCCACATGCGACGCTTTCGCTTGGAGCGCCTCTCTTCCACCCGCGCCTCTTCCTGTCGATCTGCCTCCATAGATAGCGCAACTGCCACAATCATACGCTCCGCGGTGGAGAGGTTCATTATGTGCAACCTGTACGGTAAAAAATAGAAAAGTTAATGACTAATTACTATTACTAAAGTGTTTAAACAGAATAAAATAAAGAATAAATAAAAATTAAATTACTAAAAAAAAAAATAAACTTTTCAGTTTATACAGTTTACAAATGTCTAAAATGGTGAGGGTGTAAAATAAATAAAGCAAAAAAAAAGAGAAAATAAAGTCAGGGGTGTAAAATCAATAAAGCAGAGGACGAAAAAAAAAAAATAAGGTCAAAAAACATTATCAAAACAACATCACAACATCACAAACAATATGTACCTTGAATCCAAATCCAAATATCCCGAAGATCCAAATCCAAATGGGGATGGATGGTGCTCTATCGACTCAGACAGGATCGCAAAACCCACCACTGCGCCACAAATATGATCGCAAAACACCGACACGCGATACTATCCTCACAAAAACGCACCAAAGCACAGTTGGAATCATCCACAACGTGCTCTGGAAACAATGGATGGGGGCGCAGTTATTATAGCTGAGGTGATGTTGTGGTCACCAATCGGAGCTGAAGGGCGTTTTGAAAGAAAACAAAGTCCCGCCTCCGCCGCTGACTAATGCATAGTTAATGAGGTCGCACATTGTTCACAAAAAGGTGCCACATTCAGCGATATATACTTAACAGCGGGACGCCGACGATGAAAATAGGGTCCGGAACGATGTCAGCGACGAGCGAGATCACAGCAGGATCTCAGCAGGGGCCACGTCGTCGCTAGATGCCGCACACAACAACATCGCTAACGAGATCGCTAAATAGTGACGTTTTTTAGCGATCCCGTTAGCGATATTGTTTAGTGTGGCAGTACCTTAAGGCTTGCAAGAGATGTCAAAAGCAATAAAAAAGGATTTTGGGGATATGTCAAAAGTAAAAGAAAAGTCAAAGATGCTATAGGATTTTTACAGGATGAAAATTATGAAATGGTAAGAAAGGATGTTGAGAAGGCCAAACTTTTTTAAATTCCTATTTTGCATCTGTTTTCTCTCAGAAAGGAAATGTATCATCAACTGTTCTTCACTATCCTATTAAAGGAATAGAAGAATCCAGGAAATCCATAAAAAGAAAAATAGTGAGGAAACACTTAGCTAACATAAATGAATTCAAGTCTCCAGGTCCAGATGAATTACACCCCAGAGTACTGAAGGAGATAGCAGAAGAAATTTTTGAACCACTCTCCATAATCTTTGAAAATTCTTGGAGAACAGGAGAAGTCCCAGAAGACTGGAGAAGAGCAAATGTTGTTCCTATCTTCAAAAAGGGGAAGAAGGTGGACCCAGGAAACTATAGGCCGGTGAGTCTGACATCTATACCAGTAAAGATCTTTGAACAAATTATTAAACAACATGCATGTAAGTACCTGGACAAGAATGAAGTGCTTAACCAGAGTCAGCATGGGTTTGTAACTAATAAGTCATGTCAGACTAATTTAATTTCCTTCTATGACAGAATCACTGACTGGGTGGATCAGGGAAATGCTGTAGATATATTATATCTTGACTTCAGCAAAGCATTTGACAAAGTATCTCACACAATCCTTATTGAAAAAATGACTAAGTATGGAATGGACAAGGTAACTGTTAGGTGGATTCATAACTGGTTTAGTGATAGGACCCAAAGACTTGTAGTAAATGGCTGCACATCCAGTTGGAAGAATGTATCAAGTGGGGTACCACAGGGCTTTGTCTTGGGCCCTGTATTGTTCAACATCTTTATCAATGATTTAGATGAAGGAATTGAGGGTAAACTGATTAAATTTGCTGATGACACAAAGCTAAGAGGGATAGCTAATACTAGAGAAGAGAGAGAGAGGATTCAAAAAGATATAAATAAACTGGAGCAGTGGGCAGCAACTAACAGAATGGTTTTTAACAGGGAAAAATGCAAAGTACTACATCTGGGAAATAAAAATGAAAAAAACGTATACAGAATAGGAGGAATAGGGCTAAGCAACAGCACATGTGAAAAAGACTTGGGTATACTAATAGATCACAGATTGAACTTGAGTCAACAGTGTGATGCAGCAGCAAAAAAGACAAATACAATTCTGGGATGCATTAACAGAAGCATACAGTCTAGATCACATGAAGTCATTATTGCCCTCTACTTCTCGTTGGTCAGACCTCATCTGGAATCCTGTGTCCAGTTTTGGGCACCACATTTTAAAAAAGACGTAAAAAAACTGGAGCAAGTTTAGAGAAGAGCGACCAGAATGGTGTCCGGTCTGCAAACCATGTCCTAAGAGGAACGGTTACAGGATTTGGGAATGTTTAGCTTGCAAAAAAGAAGACTGAGAGGAGACTTAATAGCTGTCTACAAATATCTCAAGGGCTGTCACATTGTAGAAGGATTATCTTTGTTCTCATTTGCACAAGGAAAGACTAGAAGCAATGGGATGAAACTAAATGGGAGGAGACACAGATTAGATATTAGAAAAAACTTTTTAAGAGAGTGATCAATGAGTGGAACAGGCTGCCACGAGAGGTGGTGAGTTCTCCTTCAATGGAAGTCTTCAAACAGAGGCTGGACAGACATCTGTCTGGGATGATTTAGTGAATCCTGCTTTGAGCAGGGGGTTGGACCAGATGACCCAGGAGGTCCCTTCCAACTGTACCATTCTATGATATAGAATGTACGGGCTCCTGTCAGGTATATATTATTGTAGATATAGACTGTATGGGCTCCTGTCAGGTATCTATTACTGTAGATACAGACTGTACGGCCTGCTGTCAGGTATATATTATTGTAGATATAGACTGTACGGGCTTCTGTCAGGTATATATTATTGTAGATATAGACTGTTTGGGCTCCTGTCAGGTATATATTACTGTAGATACAGACTGTACGGGCTGCTGTCAGGTATATATCATTGTAGATATAGACTGTACGGGCTTCTGTCAGGTATATATTATTATAGAAATAATTCACAAATAGTGGGAACAAATTAATGATGTATGCCACTGAATGGTATAAAAATACAATATTTTATTGGTAACAAAACACATAATATTATATAAGCAACAGTGTGCTAAAGGCAATAAGTAAACATATATTAAAATTTGCTATAACAAGCAAAACATGTTAAGAGGGAAGCTGTATCCATAGGAGTAAGTAACTGTTGGCAGCCATTTTTTGGCTAAAAAGCCAAGTAGTAGTTAATACTGTGCCCATAATATCTATGTATCAGGGGCCCAACTGAACTGGGTTCCCCCAGTGATACCACATCACACATAAGGCATTAGGATGAATCGTATAAACTGGTTGTTATCGGTAAACATACCTATAAGCTGCCAAAGAAAGACTCCTCGGACGTCCCTCTGCCCCGACGCGCGTTTCGCACTGCTTCTTCGGGAGACGCCTCCCGAAGAAGCAGTGCGAAACGCGCGTCGGGGCAGAGGGACGTCCGAGGAGTCTTTCTTTGGCAGCTTATAGGTATGTTTACCGATAACAACCAGTTTATACGATTCATCCTAATGCCTTATGTGTGATGTGGTATCACTGGGGGAACCCAGTTCAGTTGGGCCCCTGATACATAGATATTATGGGCACAGTATTAACTACTACTTGGCTTTTTTAGCCAAAAAATGGCTGCCAACAGTTACTTACTCCTATGGATACAGCGTCCCTCTTAACATGTTTTGCTTGTTATAGCAAATTTTAATATATGTTTACTTATTGCCTTTAGCACACTGTTGCTTATATAATATTATGTGTTTTGTTACCAATAAAATATTGTATTTTTTATACCATTCAGTGGCATACATCATTAATTTGTTCCCATTATTTGTGAATTAGTTCTTGATTGTGGTATATTGCCCCCTTGTGGGGATGTTTATTCTAAAGTGGGTACTATTTGTGACTATATATTATTATAGATATAGACTGTATGGGCTCCTGTCAGGTATATATTACTGTAGATATAGACTGTATGGGCTCCTGTCAGGTATATATTATTGTAGATATAGACTGTATGGGCTCCTGTCAGGTATATATTATTGTAGATATAGACTGTATGGGCTCCTGTCAGGTATATATTACTGTAGATAGACTGTACGGGCTCCTGTCAGGTATATATTATTGTAGATATAGACTGTATTGGCTCCTGTCAGGTATATATTACTGTAGATAGACTGTACGGGCTCCTGTCAGGTATACATTACTGTAGATACAGACTGTACGGGCTGCTGTCAGGTATATATTATTGTAGATATAGACTGTTTGGGCTCCTGTCAGGTATTTATTATTGTAGATATAGACGGTTTGGGCTCCTGTCAGGTATATATTACTGTAGATAGACTGTACGGGCTCCTGTCAGGTATATATTGCTGTAGATACAGACTGTACGGGCTGCTGTCAGGTATATATTATTGTAGATATAGACTTTACAGGCTCCTGTCAGGTATATATTATTGTAGATAGACTGTACGGGCTGCTGTCAGGTATATATTACTGTAGATAGACTGTACGGGCTCCTGTCAGGTATACATTACTGTAGATACAGACTGCACGGGCTGCTGTCAGGTATATATTATTGTAGATATAGACTGTTTGGGCTCCTGTCAGGTATATATTACTGTAGATACAGACTGTATGGCCTGCTGTCAGGTATATATTATTGTATACATAGACTGTACGGGCTCCTGTCAGGTATATATTATTGTAGATACAGACTGTACGGGCTGCTGTCAGGTATATATTATTGTAGATATAGACTGTTTGGGCTCCTGTCAGGTATATATTATTGTAGATATAGACTGTTTGGGCTCCTGTCAGGTATATATTACTGTAGATATAGACTGTACGGCCTCCTGTCAGGTATATATTACTGTAGATATAGACTGTATGGGCTCCTGTCAGGTATATTTTACTGTAGATCGACTGTACGGGCTCCTGTCAGGTATATATTACTGTAGATACAGACTGTACGGGCTGCTGTCAGGTATATATTATTGTAGATATTGACTGTACGGGCTCCTGTCAGGTATATATTATTGTAGATATAGAATGTATAGACTCCTGTCAGGTATATATTATTGTAGCTATAGAGTGTATGGGCTCCTGTCAGGTATATATTATTGTAGATATAGACTGTTTGGGCTCCTGTCAGGTATATATTACTGTAGATATAGACTGTACGGCCTCCTGTCAGGTATATATTACTGTAGATATAGACTGTATGGGCTCCTGTCAGGTATATTTTACTGTAGATCGACTGTACGGGCTGCTGTCAGGTATATATTATTGTAGATATTGACTGTACGGGCTGCTGTCAGGTATATATTATTGTAGATATTGACTGTACGGGCTCCTGTCAGGTATATATTATTGTAGATATAGAATGTATAGACTCCTGTCAGGTATATATTATTGTAGCTATAGAGTGTATGGGCTCCTGTCAGGTATATATTATTGTAGATATAGACTGTTTGGGCTCCTGTCAGGTATATATTATTGTAGATATAGACTGTTTGGGCTCCTGTCAGGTATATATTACTGTAGATATAGACTGTACGGCCTCCTGTCAGGTATATATTACTGTAGATATAGACTGTATGGGCTCCTGTCAGGTATATTTTACTGTAGATCGACTGTACGGGCTCCTGTCAGGTATATATTACTGTAGATACAGACTGTACGGGCTGCTGTCAGGTATATATTATTGTAGATATTGACTGTACGGGCTCCTGTCAGGTATATATTATTGTAGATATAGAATGTATAGACTCCTGTCAGGTATATATTATTGTAGCTATAGAGTGTATGGGCTCCTGTCAGGTATATATTATTGTACATATAGACTGTATGGGCTCCAGTCAGGTACATAGAATAAGGCAACAGATGGAAATTATTGGCAATTAGCAAGACACACTCAACAAAAGAGTGGTTCTGCAGGTGGGGACCACAGACCACATCTCAGTACCAATGCTTTCTGGCTGATGTTTTGGTCACTTTTGAAAGTTGGTTGTGCTTTTACAGTCGTAGTAGCATGAGACAGACTCTACAACCCACACAAGTGGCTCAGGTAGTGCAGCTCATCCAGGATGGCACATCAATGCAAGCTGTGGCGAGGTTTGCTGTGTCTGTCAGCGTAGTGTCCAGAGGCGCTACCAGGAGACAGGCCAGTACACCAGGAGACGTAGAGGGGGCCGTAGGAGGGCAACAACCCAGCAGCAGGACCGCTACCTCCGCCTTTGTGCAAGGAGGAAGAGGAGCACTGCCAGAGCCCTGCAAAATGACCTCCAGCAGGTCACAAATGTGCATGTGTCTGCACAAACGGTTAGAAAAAGACTCCATGAGGATGTTCTGAGTGCACGACGTCCACAGATGAGGGTTGTGCTTACAGACCAACACCGTGCAGGACACTTGGCATTTGCCACAGAACTCCAGGATTGGCAAATTCGCCACTGGAGCCCTGTGCTCTTCACAGATGAAAGCAGGTTCACACTGAGCATGTGACAGACGTAACAGAGTCTGGAGACGCTGTGGAGCGTGATCTGCTGCCTGCAACATCCTTCAGCATAACCGGTTTGGCAGTGGGTCAGTAATGGTGTGGGGTGGCATTTCTTTGGAGGGCCGCAAAGCCCTCCATGTGCTTGCCAGAGGTAGCCATTAGAGGTGCCATTAGGTACCGAGATGAGATCCTCAGACCCCTTGTGAGATCATATGCTGGTGCAGTTGGCCCTGGGTTCCTCCTAATGCAGTACAATGCCAGACCTCATTTGGCTGGAGTGTGTCAGCATTCCAACAAGATGAAGGCATTGAAGCTATGGACTGGCCCGCCGGTTCCTCAGACCTGAATCCGATTGAGTCATAGAACAGACTGATGAATAGCAGCAAAAACATCAACATCTTATATTGTATCAATCAAATATGCTTTTTGCCATGTAGGAGCAATAATGGATCTATCGTAAAAAAACAATAGAGACAGCACGCCACGAGTACACCTTATAGGTATATCTATTCAAGTATGGCTTGATCATTTTTTGCACAATTCTGCTATATAACATCGCTTATTAAGCATTGGTCTCCTATATTTATATACATATGTATATTCTATTTAGTGTTTTGGGCACTCAATAAATATATCATGGGATATTAGATGGTTTTTGCCCTTATCTTTTCCACACAGTATTGTGGCATATGTATATATATATTTTTTTCACTACAGGAGTTCTGTTAATTCGATTCAGCTGTCGTGCATACAACTTTAGTTTTGATCTTTGGCTCATATGGTTCCCGGCGCTGAAGTGTGTCTTTCCATGGTTGCACTGATTCTCACACTTACCCACAGTGTTTGTCGTTTACATTGACTTGTGTCTAATTATTGTTAATAAAGGTTTTGTACTTTTATATAAAATCTTGATCTGTGGTCGTTGTTTTGTAGTTTAATTTCCACTTGCTGTCTGAATCCGATTGAGCAGATTTGGGACATCATGTCTCGCTCCATCCAACAACGTCATATTGCACCACAGACTGTTAAGGAGTTGGCGGATGCTTTAGTCCAGGTTTGGGAGGAGATTCCCAAGGAAACCACCCGCCTCCTCATCAGGAGAATGCCCAGGCGTTGTACAGAGATCATATAGGCACGTGGAGACCACACACACTCCAGAGCATCATTTTTACTTGTTTTAAGGACATTACATTCCACTTTAATTTTGTGGGTGACTACAAATTAAATTATAAAATTTGATTTCCATTGATGATTTTTGTGCTACTTTGTTGTCAGCACATTCAACTTTGTACAGAACAAGGTATTCAATGAGATTAATTCATTCATTCAGATCTAGGATGTGTTGAGTGTTCCCTTTAGTATATAAACATATATATATATATATATATATTGTGAGGCAGTGACCGGGATCGTTTACGAGGGACGTTATATTTCCCCCAGAATGTGTAAAGAGACCTATTAAAGCCATTGGAGTGCATTGCAGTCACACACACAGCTGCGGCTGCAATGCAGGAATGAAGGTGAGCAATGACCTAGTCAGACTACCTGGCTAAGGCAGATTAAGTAAAATCCGGCAGGGCCTTCATTTCTTGGAGGAGGTCACAGGAGGAAGTGGGGCGGCCTCCTCCCTCCAACCCGGGTTTTCCAGTGGCTTTTGCCACAGGTCTTTAAAACTCCGGCACTAAGGAGTAGTGTTGTTCTATGTTGGGATCCTGCAAGGAGCATAGCAGGAAAGCTCCACAGGACTGTGTGTAGCTGAACCCAGGCCTGGGACGGCTCTGCACCAGTCAGGCTCTGTTCGGCCCGGCGCGGCCGTTGTCCCCGGCAACCAGTGTTTATGAACTGATGTTACCCCGGCTGCGTACCGGAGGACTTTTCCTGTTTTACCCGTGAGTTGCTGAATAAAAGCTGTTTACTTTGGACTTGCTTGGGTCACTGCCTCAGTTACTGCACGGTGTGAACACCGCCGTCTTACAATTGGTGGAGAATGAGGGCAGTGTGACTGAGGCATATCCACCAGCAGCGTCATGACCACAATCCGGCCGGCCACTTTTCAGCCTCAAACCGTGGACAAAATGGAAGAGCTGTTAAAGCAGCTGGTAATTTCACAACAGCAGCAGCTGCAGTCTCAGCAGCAACAGCGGCTATTGTACCAGCAGCAACAAAAAACAAACGAACTGCTGCTGCAACAGATTTCTGCCCTGCGGGAGACCTCGTCGGCACCAGCCCCAGAACGGCGCGAGGCCCGAGACCGGGTTCGCTCAGCGTTGAGGAAGATGGGACCAGAGGACGACGTGGAAGCTTTACTGACAGTTTATGAACACACAGCAGAGCGGGAAAACCTACCAACCGGCCAGTGGGCAGAAGTAGTGGCTCCGTTTCTGGTCAGTGATGCACAAAAGGCCTACTTCGATCTCAGTCGGGAGGACGCCCAGGACTACCAGAGGCTCAAAGGTGAGATCCTTGCCCGACTAGGGGTTAATACCTACGTGAGGGCTCAGCGTGTATTTTCATGGGCCTATGTGGAGACCCGACCCGCTCGGTCTCAGGCTTATGACCTCCTGCAGCTGGTAAAGAAGTGGCTCCAGCCAGAGACTTTGTCTCCAGCCCAGATGGTGGAGAGGGTGGTGACTGACCGGCTGGTAAGGACTCTGCCGGCTGCTATACAACGTTGGGTGGGGCAAGGCGACCCCGGCACGCTCGACCAGGTAGTCAGTTTGATCGAGCGTTACTCGGCCACTCAGGACTTCATTCGAGACTCTGCCCCCTCTCGGTTGTCACGCCGATCCCTGCCAACCCAGGAATCGGGAAAGGGGTCGCGTCCCTCTGCTGGGGACAGTCAGCACCGTGCCCGTGCTGAAGGGGAACCCCGGAGTGAGAGTGGCAGGAGACCGGTTCCCTCCCAAACTGTCATAAGACCTAACAGTACCTCCACCCTTAGGTGCTGGAGGTGTCAGGGACCGGGACATGTGATGGCTAATTGTCCCCTGACTACGGAACCCATGGACTGCGGATATAGCCGCCGGGTCTCAATGTATGCCCAGACCGTCTGCACAGCAACCCTCGACCCCCAGGACAGTGAACTCCAACTATGCCAGGTACTGGTTAATGGGTACCCTACAGAGGCTCTCCTGGACTCAGGGAGCCTCGTGACTCTGGTACATGGGTCACTGGTGGCAGGAGACAACCCCAGCGGACGGCAGGTCGGGGTTGTATGTATCCATGGGGACCTCAGAGACTATCCAACTACGGAGGTAGTTTTGTCCACGCCATGTGGAGACATAAAACATGTGGTGGGAGTGGTAAAAAATCTTCCCTATGGGACTGTGTTGGGAAGAGATTTGCCCCTGTTCTGGACTCTGTGGAAAAACAAAATCCATTCTCCCCTGGTAAGATGTATTACAGATGCTGTACCCGATGAACCTGCCGTAGGGGTGTCCCATATAGGGATAGAGTGTGACCCCGATAGGTTTCCCTTAGAGGTGCTGGCAGGAGAAGTGGAGGAGACCGCATCGATTCCCGAGCTGGAAGTGTCCAGGGCCACGTTTGGGACAGCTCAGCTACAAGATCCCACCCTGACTCAGGCGCAGGAAAGGGTGCTGGAGGTAAACGGCGTAGCCCAACAGCCCAATGCAGATACGGTATTTCCACGCATGGTAGTCAGTGGTGAGTTGCTTTATAGGGTAGATAAAATCAGGGGCGAGGTTGTGGAACAGTTGGTAGCACCTCAGTCGTATCGTAGGGTGATTCTAGATTTGGCACACTCACACTTGCTGGGGGGCCACTTAGGGGAAAAAAAAACCTCTAGAACGTATCTTGCAGCGGTTCTTTTGGCCGGGAGTTTACGCGGAGGTCAAAAGGTACTGCGAATCCTGCCCCGAATGTCAGTTGACCTCACCCACTGCAAGTTTCCGTAGTCCATTGGTACCCCTGCCAATAATAGAGGTACCTTTTGAACGGATTGCAATGGATTTGGTAGGGCCCATTGTAAAATCCCCCGTGGCCACCAACACATACTGGTGATCGTCGACTATGCCACCCGATACCCGGAGGCTATACCACTACGCCACACCTCGGCAAAACTTATTGCCCAAGAACTGTTTGCCATGTTCTGTCGCCTGGGACTACCTAAGGAGATCCTGACGGATCAGGGGACCCCCTTTATGTCTAAGGTGACAAGAGAACTGTGCAAACTGCTAAAAATTAAACAATTGCGCACTTCGGTGTACCACCCTCAAACCGACGGGTTAGTAGAATGGTTCAATAGAACCCTCAAGTCCATGTTAAAAAAGGTGATTTCTAAGGATGGAAGGGATTGGGATATGTTGCTACCCTATTTGATGTTCGCTATCCGTGAGGTACCCCAGGCTTCCACCGGGTTCTCTCCCTTTGAGTTATTGTACGGCAGACACCCTAGGGGTCTGTTGGACGTAGCCAAAGAGACATGGGAACAAGAGCCGACTCCACATAAGAGTATAATTGAACATGTGGCTAGTATGCAGGACCGGATCGCGGCGGTCATGCCCATCGTGAAAGAACATCTCTTAGATGCCCAGGCAACCCAGAGGCGCACCTATAATAAAAGAGCCAGAGTCAGGTCTTTTAACAAAGGCGATCAGGTATTAGTACTGGTACCCACAGCCGAGAGTAAGCTCATGGCCAAGTGGCAAGGGCCATATGAGATTCGAGAAAAGGTGGGGGAGGTAAATTACCGGGTGTATCAGCCCGGAAGGAGGAAACCTGAGCAGATTTACCATATAAACCTGCTAAAGCCTTGGAAAGATCGAGAGTGTTTAGTTACAGACATCACCCCGGGCCTATCACCAGAGAGTTCTATACCTTCAACCAGTGAAGCATCCAAGGGGGAGGTCAGGATAAGTGATGCCCTCACTAAACAGCAGCGACGGGAGGCTCGCTCCCTGGTGCAAAACAATACCGATGTGTTCTCAGAGCTACCAGGTAGGACTACGGTTATCCAACATGACATCGTCACCGAACCTGGGGTAAGGGTGCGAATAAGACCGTACCGGGTGCCCGAAGCCCAGAGGCAAGCCATTTCGGCTGAGGTAAAACAAATGCTTCAGTTAGGCGTCATAGAGGAGTCACGGAGTGAGTGGGCTAGCCCCATTGTACTGATTCCAAAGCCAGACGGATCATTACGCTTCTGTAATGATTTCCGAAAATTGAATGAAGTGTCAAAGTTCGACCTTTATCCAATGCCCGGGTGGACGAGCTGATTGAGAGACTGGGGCAGGCCCAGTACTTTACCACGCTCATCTCACCAAGGGTTATTGGCAGGTACCTCTCATAGATTCGGCGAAGGAAAAGACCGCCTTCGTAAATCTGGAGGGTCTATTTCACTATGTGGTCTTACCTTTTGGGTTACATGGGGCCCCGGCTACATTTCAGAGATTGATGGACATAGTGCTCAAACCTCATCAGGAATACGCGTCCGCGTATCTAGATGATATCATCATATTTAGCACCGACTGGCAAACGCATCTAACACACGTACAAGCGGTGCTGGATTCTCTCAGAGCCGCGGGGTTAACGGCAAACCCAAAAAAATGTGCGATAGAGCTGGAGGAAGCTCGATATTTGGGGTATGTGATAGGCCGAGGAGCTATCAAGCCCCAAATCAGTAAAATTGAGGCCATAAAAAACTGGCCTAAACCATCGAGTACAAAACAGGTGAGGGCGTTCCTTGGCATCCTTGGGTATTACCGCCGGTTTATACCTAATTTTGCCGGGCAAACCGCGGCCCTAACTGATCTCTTGAAAGGAAAGAAAACGGTAATGGTTCGGTGGAACCCTCAGGCAGAAGAAGCCTTTCAGTCCATGAAGTTGGCCCTGTGTGGACAGCCGGTCCTCATCAGCCCCAACTTCAATGAAACCTTCATTGTACAGACAGATTCCTCGGAGGTAGGACTAGGGGCGGTGTTGTCACAAAAAGTGAATGGTGAAGAGCACCCGGTCACCTACTTGAGTAGAAAACTTGTCCCGGCAGAGAAAAACTATAGCGTAGTAGAGAAGGAGTGTTTGGCTATTAAGTGGGCCTTGGAATCACTACGTTATTATTTACTCGGGCGTCAGTTCCGCTTGGTGACGGACCACTCACCCTTGGTATGGATGAGGAATGCAAAAGAGAGGAATGCGCGAGTCACCAGGTGGTTCCTGTCACTGCAAAATTTCAGTTTCTCTGTGGAACATCGCCCTGGGAAGTTGCAAGCAAACGCGGATGCCCTGTCCCGGGCACCCTGTATGGTGGCAAATGTTCAACCCCACAAGTTTGAACAGAGGGGGGGAATATGTGAAGCAGTGACCGGGATCGTTTACGAGGGACGTTATATTTCCCCCAGAATGTGTACAGAGACCTATTAAAGCCATTGGAGTGCATTGCAGTCACACACACATCTGCGGCTGCAATGCAGGAATGAAGGTGAGCAATGACCTAGTCAGACTACCTGGCTAAGGCAGATTAAGTAAAATCCGGCAGGGCCTTCATTTCTTGGAGGAGGTCACAGGAGGAAGTGGGGTGACCTCCTCCCTCCAACCCGGGTTTTCCAGTGGCTTTTGCCACAGGTCTTTAAAACTCCGGCACTAAGGAGTAGTGTTGTTCTATGTTGGGATCCTGCAAGGAGCATAGCAGGAAAGCTCCACAGGACTGTGTGTAGCTGAACCCAGGCCTGGGATGGCTCTGCACCAGTCAGGCTCTGTTCGGCCTGGCGCGGCCGTTGTCCCCGGCAACCAGTGTTTATGAACTGATGTTACCCCGGCTGCGTACTGGAGGACTTTTCCTGTTTTACCCGTGAGTTGCTGAATAAAAGCTGTTTACTTTGGATTTGCTTGGGTCACTGCCTCAGTTACTGCACGGTGTGAACACCGCCGTCTTACAATATATATATATATATATATATATTTTACCAATTCATGAGCAGTGTTCTGTAAAATCACAGTGACAGGTTAGTATAGAAAAGACAGAATAGATATATACACATAGAATACACAGATATATAGATGTTACTGACACACACAAGTATATGTATTTATATCACATAAATACATGAAAAGCCGGCAATTCATCGGCCGTGTACTGTAAAATCACTGCAGGAGCCGACAGAAGAGATGGATTACAAACAGTAAATACAAATAGAATAGGTAGATATATAGATGTTTGTCACAAATACAATTAGTACAGTGTGTGCAGCTTACTGTACATGTATATAATAAACGATTTTTCGAAAAAAAACGGCGAGGGCTTCATCGCAATTTTCGTAACCAGCAGAGGGAAAGCCGATTGCTGGGGTCAGATGTTTGGAAAGGGGGTAATACCCATGGAGCTTCCCAGGTTATTAATATCAGCTCTTTTCTGTAGACTTAGTCATTACTGGCTATTAACCCCTTCACCCCCAAGGGTGGTTTGCTCGTTAATGACCGGGCCAATTTTTACAATTCTGACCACTGTCTCTTTATGAGGTTATAACTCTGGAACGCTTCAATGGATCTTTGCGATTCTGAGACTATTTTCTCGGGACATATTGTACTTCATGATAGTGGTAAAATTTCTTCGATATAACTTGCGTTTATTTTTGAAAAAAAACGCAAATATGGAGAAAATTTTGCAATTTTCAAACTTTGAATTTTTATTCCCTTAAAACAGAGAAATTTGTCACACAAAATAGTTAATAAATAACATTTCCCACATGTCTACTTTACATCAGCACAATTTTGGAACCAAAATTTTTTTTTGTTAGGAAATTATAAGGGTTAAAAGTTGACCAGCGATTTCTCACTTTTACAACAAAATTTGCAAAGCCATTTTTTTTAGGGACCACCTCACATTTGAAGTCACTTTGAGGGGTCTATATGGCAGAAAATACCCAAAAGTGACACCATTCTAAAAACTGCACCCCTCAAAGTACTCAAAACCACATTCAAGAATTTTATTAACCCTTCAGGTGCTTCACAGGAGCTGAAGCAACGTGGAAGGAAAAAATAAATATTTAACTTTTTAGCCCCAAAAATGATCTTTTACAAACTTTTTTTTTATTTTCACAAGGGTAAAAGGAGAAAATGGACAGATAAAGTTGTTGTGCAATTTCTCCTGAGTACGCCAATACCCCATATGTGGGGGGAAACCACTGTTTGGGCACACGGCAGAGCTCGTAAGGGAAGGAGCGCCGTTTGATTTTTTCAAACTAAAATTGGCTGGAATTGAGATTGGACGCCATGTCGCGTTTGGAGAGCCCCTGATGCGCCTAAACAGTGGAAGCCCCCCACAAGTGACACCATTTTGGAAACTAGACCCCCTAAGGAACTTATCTAGATCTGTAGTGAGCACTTTGAACCCCCAAGTGTTTCACAAAAGTTTATAATGCCTGGGTGTGAAAAAAAAAAAAAAAACAATTTTCCACAAAAATTATTTTTTAGTCCCAAATTTTTGATTTTTCCCAAGGAAATTGGACCCCAAAAGTTGTCCAATTTGTCCTGAGTACGCTGATACCCCATGTGTGGAGGGGTGGAACTGTTTGGGTGCACGGCAGGGCTTGGAAAGAAAGTAGTAACGTTTTGGAATGCAGACGTTGATGGGGGTCATGTTCCGTTTGCAGTGCCCCAGATGAGCCTAAACAATGGAAACAAGTTTTCAATGCAGAATTGGCTGGACGCCATGTCGCATTTGTAGAGGCCCTGATGTGTCTAAACAGTGTAAACCCCCCACAAGTGACCCCATTTTGGAAACTAGACCCCCTAAGGAACTTATCTAGATCTTTGGTGAGCACTTTGAATCCCCAAGTGCTTCACACAAGTTTATAATGCCCAGGCATGAAAATAAAAAATCATATTTTTTTCCCACAAAAATTATCTTTTAGTCACTATTTTTTATTTTCCCAAGGGTAACAGGAGAAATTGGACGCCAAAAGTTGTTTTCCAATTTGTCCTGAGTACGCTGATACCCCATATGTGGGGTGGAACCACAGTTTGGGCACACGTTGGGGCTCGGAAGGGAAGTAGTGACGTTTTGGAATGCAGACGTTGATGGGGGTCATGTTCCGTTTGCAGTGCCCCAGATGAGCCTAAACAGTGGAAACCCCCCACAAGTGACCCCATTTAAGAAACTAGACCCCCTAAGGAACTTATCTAGATCTTTGGTGAGCACTTTGAACCCCCAAGTGCTTCAGACAAGTTTATAATGCCCAGGCATGAAAATAAAAAATCATATTTTTTTCCCACAAAAATTATCTTTTAGTCACTAATTTTTTATTTTCCCAAGGGTAACAGGAGAAATTGGACCACAAAAGTTGTTGTCCAATTTGTCCTGAGTACGCTGATACCCCATATGTGGGGGGGAACCACAGTTTGGGCGCACGGCAGAGCTCGGAATGGAAGGAGCACCATTTGACTTTTTCCAACCAAAATTGGCTGGAATTGAGATTGGACGCCATGTTGCATTTGGAGAGCCACTGATGTGCCTAAACAGTGGAAACCCCCCACAAGTGACCCCATTTGGGAAACTAGACCCCCTAAGAAACTTATCTAGATCTTTCGTGAGCAATTTGAACCCCCAAGTGCTTCACACAAGTTTATAACGTAGAGCCGTAAAATTAAAAAATCATATTTTTTCCACAAAAATTATCTTTTCACCCCAATTTTTATTTTCCCAAGGGTAACAAGATTTCAAAAGTTATTGTGCAATTTGTCCTGAGTACGTTGATACCCCATATGTGGGGGTAAACCACTGTTTGGGTGCATGGCAGAGTTTGGAAGGGAAGGAGCGCCGTTTGACTTTTTCAACGCAGAATTGGCTGGATGCCATGTCGTGTTTGGAGAGCTCCTGATCTGCCTAAACAGTGGAAACCCCCGACGAATGACACCATTTTGGAAACTAGACCCTCAAGGAACTTATCTAGATGTGTGGTGAGCACTTTGAACCCCGAAGTGCTTCACAGAAGTTTATAACGTACAGCCGTAAAATAAAAAAATCTTTTTTTTTTTTTTTTTTACTAAAATGATTTTTTCGCCCCCAATATTTTATTTTCACAAGGGTAACAGGAGAAATTGGACCCCAAAAGTTGTTGTCCAATTTGTCCTGAGTACGCTAATACCCAATATGTGGGAGAAAACTGCTGTATGGGCACACGTTGGGGCTCGGAAGGGAAGTAGTGACGTTTTGGATTGCAGACTTTGATGGAATGGTCTGGGGGCGTCATGTTTTTATTTTCCCAAGGGTAACAGAATAGGAAAAATTGCACAAGAACTCTTGGGGTCCAGAGTACGCTGATACCCCATATGTGGGGGTAAACTACTGTTTGGGCGCATGGCAGAGCTCAGAAGTGAAGGAGCACCGTTTGACTTTTTCAACGCAGAATTGGCTGGAATTGAGATCAGACGCCATGTCACATTTGGAGAGCCCCTGATGTGCCTAAACAGCGGAAACCCCCCAATTCTAACTCCAACCCTAACCCCAGCACACCCCTAACCCTAGTCCCAACCCTAACCACAAACCTAACCTTAACACACCCCTAAGCCTAATCCTAACTTTAGCGCCAACCCTAACCCTAACTTTAGCTGCAACCCTAACCCTAATGGGAAAATGGAAATAAATACATTTTTTAATTTCATTATTTTTCCCTAACTAAGGGGGTGATAAAGGGGGGTTTGATTTACAATTTTATAGCGGGTTTTTATGATTGGCAGCTGTCACGCTAAAAAGACGCTTTTTATTGCAAAAAATAGTTTTTGCATCACCACATTTTGAGAGCTATAATTTTTGCATATTTTGGCCCACAGAGTCATGTGAGGTCTTATTTTTTGCGGTACGAGTTGACGTTTTTATTGGTACCATATTTGAGCACGTGACATTTTTTGATCGCTTTTTATTTAGATTTTTGGGAGGTTAGAATGAACAAAAATCAGCAATTCATGAATTTCTTTTGGGGGAGGCGTTTATACCGTTCCGCGTGTGGTAAAATTGATAAAGCAGTTTTATTCTTCGGGTCAGTACGATTACGGCGATACCTCATTTATATCATTTTTTTTATGGTTTGGTGCTTTTATAGAATAAAAACAATTTTATATAAAAAATTATTTTTGCATCGCTTTATTCTGCGAGCTATAACTTTTTTATTTTTTTGCTGATGATGCTGTATCATGGCTTGTTTTTTGCGGGACAAGATGACGTTTTCAACGGTACCATGTTTATTTATATCGGTCTTTTTGATCACGTGTTATTCCACTTTTTGTTCGGGGGTATGATGATAAAGCATTGATTTTTTGCTTTGTTTTTTTTTTTCAAGGGGTTCACTAAAGGGGTTAACTAGTGGGACAGTTTTATAGGGGGGTCGTTACGGACATGGCGATACCAAATATGTGTACTTTTATTGTTTTGTTTTTTTTATTTACAGGAATAAATGAATTTATTGGGGAATATTTTTTTTTTTTTGGAATTTTTTTTTACACTTTTTATTTTTTTAACTTTTATACTTTGTCCCAGGGTGGGACATCACTGTGTAGGGTGAGATCGCTGGTGTGACAGTGTGCACAGTACTCTGTCATACCAGCGATCGCTCTGGCAATGCTGCAGGATTCTCAGTGCCTGCTCTCAGCAGGCACTGAGGAAGCCGCCTCCCTGCAGGACCCGGCGGCCATCTTGGATCCGGGTCCTTGGAGGGAGGAGAGTCCCTCAGAATAGCGCAACACATCGTGCTGTTCTGAGGGTCTCAGGGGAGCGTGCAGGGAGCCCCCTCCCTGCGCGATGCTCCCCTGTGCCCCTGGTACACCGCGATCATGTTTGATCGCGGTGTGCCAGGGGTTAATGTGCCGGGAGCTGTCCGTGACCGCTCCTGACACACAGTCCTGGGTGTCAGCTGTGATAATCAGCTGACACCCGGTGGCGATTAGCTGCGCTCCCCCAGGGAGCGCAGCTGATCGCCCTGGACGTACTATTCTGTCCATGGGAATGAGGTCCAGGGTCACATGGACGGAATATTACATCCGATGGAATAAAGGGGTTAAAATGGGGGACCAAAAAAAAAAAAAATTGACGAACACTGACTCCCCAGGCTAAAAACATCACCTCTCAGTCGCCCCGGAAAAGGCACATCTCTAAGCTACGCCAATTCTGCCACTTAGCCTCGCTCTTCCCACTTGGCCTGTAGCGATGGCAAGTGGGGTGATAGTTGGGGGGTTGATGCCACCTTTGTATTTTCAGGTGACATCATGCACTGAGGTTAGTTATAGAGAGGCGTCAATAATACACCCCCATTACTAACCCCATAATCACATTGTGAGAAAACAGACACAAAGAAAAAGTCCTTTAATTGAAAGAATGACACAGACTCCTTTAATATTCTTAATTAAACCATACTTATGACTTCATCTATTTCCCCCAATGCCCTCGTCATCTGCAAAAGAGGTAAAAAAAAAAAAAAAGACAAACAATATTCCTCACTTTTCCGCAGAGATGCTTTTAATCCATTTGTCCCACGTAGGGTCCAGCTCAGCTACATCTAGATGGTATGCTGCATGATGTGACCATGCAGCCTGTCATCCAGTAGAAACTGAGCACCGTGTGCTGAGAGTCTGCCTGTGATCTGCTATTCCCTCACTGTGTCTACTGGATGACAGGCTGTATGGACGCATCATGCATCCATGCAGCTTGCCATCTAGATGTAGCAGAGTTAGACCCATCGTGGGACAAATGCATTAAAAGCATCTCTGCAGAAAGGTGAGGAATATTTTTTTTTTTTTTTTTTTACCTCTTTTGCAGATGAGGGCATTGGTCATGAACTACGCAGGGCCCCAAACACTCTTGATGTGTTAGGGCCCTGCCTCGTAGACCACAGATGATACCGTAGTGACACAATTCTAGGTGTGAGATCAGAGTGACAATTCCACTCTGTTGCCCTAAAAAGCCATATCTGAAAAGAAAAAGGGAAATCATTAATTAAAAAAATCAAAACCTAAGGTAGAAACCGGCCAGCCTCCTGACACTAAGCTAAAACAGATTAGCTTCATACCAGTTGGTGGTACACCATCCTCTATGTGGGGGGGGTACCTACATTTTTTTTTGCATAGCATAAGCAGCATACACCCATGTTTTTTTGTGTGCCCCAATGAAGCATTACACCCCACACACACAACCAGAGGGCCACACAGCATAACCCCCCAATCATAAACCTCCACCTCACACTAATCAGTGGACCCCACAGTATAAACCCAACAAAGCACTCACGACGCCCCCTCCCAAAGCGTAAATCCCCAGACGCCCCCTACCCCCCGGGTGAATCCGCATCACATGCCCCCTCCCCCAAGCATAAATTTCAGACGCCCCCCCCAACCATGCCCAAGCATAAACCCCCATCGGATGTCCACCCACCCAAGCATTACTCCCATTGGACGCCACCCACCCCGCTTCCCAAGCATAAACCCCCAGCATAAATCCTCATCGGACCTCCAGCCCCTCAACCCCGCAAGCATAAACCCCATAAGACGTCCACCCCCCCAAAGCATTACTCCCATCTGACACCACCCAAGCATAAACCCTCATCTGACATCCACTCCCCCAGCATAAATCCTCATTGGACATCCACTCCCCCCCCGCATAATAAACCCCCATCAGACATCCACTCCCTCCCCCGCATAAACCCCCATCGGACATTCACTATCCCACCCGCATAAACTCCCATCGGACATCCACTCCCCCACCCGCATAAACCCCCATCGGACATCCACTCGCCCCCCGCATAAACCACTATTGGACATCCACTCGCCCCCTGCATAAACCCCCATCGGACATCCACTCGCCCTCGCATAAACCCCTATCGAACATCCACTCCCCCCCGGCATAAACCCCCATAGGACATCCACTCCCCCCGAATAAACCGTCACCGGACATCCACTCCCCCCGCATAAACCCTCATTAGACATCCACTCCTCCCCACATAAAGCCTCATTGGACATCCACTCCCTCCAGCATAAACCCTCATCGGACATCCACTCCCCCCCACATAAAGCCTCATTGGACATCCACTCCCTCCAGCATAAACCCTCATCGGACATCCACTCCCCCCAGCATAAACCCCCATCGGACGTCCACCCCCAAGTATAAACCCAGAAACCCTCATAAGACGTCTACCCCAAAGCATTACTCACATTGGACGCCAATAAGCAAAAAATTCCATTGGACGCCACCCCCAGTATAAACCTCTATCGGACGTCCAACCCCCACAGCATAAACCATCATCGGATGGCCACGCTCCGCAGCATAAACCCCCATCGGACGTCCACCCCCAAAGTATAAACCCATAAACCCTCATAAGACGTCCACCTCCAAGCATTACTCCCATCGGACACCAATAAGCATAAAGTCCCATCGGACGGCCACTCCCCCAGCATAAACCCCCATCGGACGTCAATACCCAAAGTATAAACCCTCATAAGACGTCCACCACGCAAGCATTGCTCCCATCGGATGCCAATAAGCATAAACCCCATTGGACAGCCAACCCCCAGCATAAACCCCCATCGGACAACCACTCCCCCATCATAAACCCCCATCGGATGTCCACTCCCCCCCAGCATAAACCCCCATCGGACCGCCACTCCCTCAAGTATAAACCCTCATAAGACGTCCACCCCGCAAGCATTACTCCCATCGGACGCCAATAAGCATAAACCTCCATCGGACGTCCACTCCCCCTCAGCATAAACCCCCATCGGCCGGCCACTCCCCCCAGCATAAACCCACATCGGACAACCACTCCCGCCAGCATAAACCCCCATTGGACCACTCCCCCCCAGCATAAACCCCTATCGGATGTCCAATTCCCCCCCAGCATGAACCCCCATCGGATGTCCACTCCCCCACCAGGATAAACCCCCATTGGACGGCCACTCCCCCCAGCATAAACCCCCATCGGACGTCCACTCCCCCTCAGCATAAACCCCCATCGGACGTCCACTTCCCCTCAGCATGTACCCCCATCGGACGTTCACTCCCCCTCAGCATAAACCCCCATAGGACAACAACTCCCCCCAGCATGAACCCCCATCAGATGTCCACTAACCCCCCCAGCATAAACCCCCGTTGGACGTCCACTCCCCCCCAGCAAAAACCCCCATCGGACAGCCACCCCCAACCATGAGCACCATTGGACGTCCAGCTCCCACAGCATAAACCCCCATTGGAAGCCCCTTCCCCCAAGCATAAACCCCCACGAGTCGGCACCTCCACCAATGATAAACCTCACCAGATGGCACCTCTACCCCAACTATAAACCCCTACCAGGCGAGAGTCTACCCCAAAAACAATCCCCCCTTCAAGTCTCAACAGATGCAGATGGGCCCTCTCCGAGCACAAGCCCCCACCAGATACCCCCTCACCCAAGCATCAAGTCCCCAAGCCACTCAGACACCAAAACTGTGCATTAACCCCCCCGGGAGCCCAACCAGACCCCACAAGTGTGCATTAACCCCTCGGGTCCCAACCAGACTCCACAAGCGTGCATTAACCCGCCTAGGAACCCAACCAGACCCCACAAACATGCATTAACCCCACCGGGGCACAATCAGACCCCCCCCAACCGTGCATCCCCCCCAGGAGCTCAACCAGACCCCACAACCGTGCATTCACCCCCCTGGGAGCACAACCAGATCTCACAACCGTGCATTAACCCCCCCCCCCCGGGAGCACAACCAGACCCCACAAGCATGCATTAACCCCCCTAGGAGCACAACTAGACCCCACAAGCGTGCATTAACCACAGGGAAGCCAACCAGACCCAAGCATGCATTAACCACACCGGGGCACAATCAGACCCCCTAACCATGCATTTACCCCCCCAGGAGCTCAACCAGACCCCAAAACGATGTATTCAACCCCAGGGAGCACAACCAGACCCCACAATTGTGCATTAACCCCCAGGTCCCAACCAGAACCTGCAAGTATGCATAAACCCCCCGCAAGGCACAAGACCCCACAAGCGTGCATTAACCCTCCCCAGGAGCACAACCAGACCCCACAAGCGTGCATTAACCCCCCCAGTCCCTACCAGACTCCACAAGCGTGCATTAACCCCCCTCAGGGCCCAACCAGACCCCACGAATGTGCATTAACCCCCCCAGGGTCCAACCAGACCCCACAAGTGTGCATTAACCCCCCAGGCTTAACAAGATCCCACAAGCGTGCATTAACCCCCCGGGGCACAACCAGACTCCAAAACCATGCATTAACCCCCCGGGTCCCAACCAGACCCCACAACCGTGCATTAACCCCTCCGGAGCCCAACCAGAACCCGCAAGCGTGCATTAACACCCTGGGAACCCAACCAGTCCCCACAAGTGTGCATCAACCGCACGCGTCCCAACAAGACCCCACAAGCGTGCATTCCCCCCTAGGAGCACAACTAGACCCCACAAGCGTGCATTAACCACAGGGAAGCCAACCAGACCCAAGCATGCATTAACCACACCGGGGCACAATCAGACCCCCTAACCATGCATTTACCCCCCCAGGAGCTCAACCAGACCCCAAAACGATGTATTCACCCCAAGGGAGCACAACCAGACCCCACAATTGTGCATTAACCCCCAGGTCCCAACCAGAACCTGCAAGTATGCATAAACCCCCCGCAAGGCACAAGACCCCACAAGCGTGCATTAACCCTCCCCAGGAGCACAACCAGACCCACAAGCGTGCATTAACCCCCCCAGTCCCTACCAGACTCCACAAGCGTGCATTAACCCCCCTCAGGGCCCAACCAGACCCCACGAATGTGCATTAACCCCCCCAGGGTCCAACCAGACCCCACAAGTGTGCATTAACCCCCCAGGCTTAACAAGATCCCACAAGCGTGCATTAACCCCCCGGGGCACAACCAGACTCCACAACCATGCATTAACCCCGCGGGTCCCAACCAGACCCCACAACCGTGCATTAACCCCTCCGGAGCCCAACCAGAACCCGCAAGCGTGCATTAACACCCTGGGAACCCAACCAGTCCCCACAAGTGTGCATCAACCGCACGCGTCCCAACAAGACCCCACAAGCGTGCATTCCCCCCGGGGCACAACCAGCCCCACAACTGTGCATTAACCCCCCGGCGCACACCCAGACCCCACAAGCGTGCATTAACCCCCCCCGGTGCACAACCAGACCCCACAACCGTGCATTAACCCCCTAGGAGCACACCCAGACCCCACTACTGTGCATTAATCCCCCTGGGGCACAACCAGACCCCACAACTGTGCATTAACCCCCTAGGACAGTGGTCCCCAACCTTTTTTGCACCAGGGACCGGCTTCAAGCAAGTCCATTCTTCCATGGCCCGGCAGGGCGGGGGCTTTGGTCATAAGTGGGCGGGGCTATGGACGGGATTGTATACCCTTGTATACATGGCTCCGCTCCCACCCTTGTATGCAAGGCTCCGCTCCCACACTTGTATGCAAGGCTCCGCTCCTACCCTTGTATGCAAGGTTCCGCTCCCACCCTTGTATGCATGGCTCCGCTCCCACCCTTGTATGCAAGGCTCCGCTCCCACCCTGGTATACATGGCTCCACTCCCACCCTTGTATGCAAGGCTCCGCTCCCACCCTGGTATACATGGCTCCACTCCCACCCTTGTATGCAAGGCTCCGCTCCCACCCTTGTATGCAAGGTTCCGCTCCCACCCTTGTATGGAAGGCTCCGCTTCGACCCTTGTATGCATGGCTCCGCTCCCACCCTTGTATGCATGGCTCCGCTCCCACCCTGGTATACTTGGCTCCGCTCCCACCCTGGTATACATGCCTCCGCTCCCACCCTGGTATACATGGCTCTGCTTCCACACTGGTATACATGGCTCCGCTCCCACACTGGTATACATGGCTCCACTCCCACCCTGGTATACATGGCTCCGCTCCCACTCTGGTATACATGGCTCCGTTCCCACACTGGTATACATGGCTCTGCTCCCACACTGGTATACATGGCTCCGCTCCCACACTGGTATAGAAGGCTCCGCTCCCACCCTGGTATACAGTCATGGACAAAAGTTTTGAGAATGACACAAATATTAATTTTTACAAAGTCTACTGCTTCACTTTTTCTAATGGCAATTTGCATATACTCCAGAATGTTATAAAGAGTGATCCGCTTAACAGCAATTACTTGCAAAGTCAATATTTGTCTAGAAAATGAACTTTATCCCCCAAAACACATTTCAACATCATTGCAGCCCTGCCTTAAAAGGACCAGCTAACCTCTTTTCAGTGATTGCTCCATTAACACAGGTGTGGGTGTTGATGAGGACATGGCTGGAGATCAATTTGTCATGATTAAGTAAGAATGACACCACTGGACACTTTAAAAGGAGGCTGGTGCTTGGCATCATTGTTTCTCTTCTGTTAACCATGGTTATCTCTAAAGAAACACGTGCAGTCATCATTGCAATGCACAAAAATGGCCTAACAGGGAAGAGTATTGCAGCTAGAAAGATTGCACCTCAGTCAACAATCTATCGCATCATTAAGAACTTCAAGGAGAGAGGTTCCATTGTTGCCAAAAAGGCTCCAGGGCGCCCAAGAAAAACCAGCAAGCGCCAGGACCGTCTCTTAAAAGTGTTTCAGCTGTGGGATCGGGCTACCAGCAGTGCAGAGCTTGCTCAGGAATGGCAGCAGGCAGGTGTGAGTGCATCTGCACGGACTGTGAGGCGGAGACTCTTGGAGCAAGGCCTGGTCTCAAGGAGGGCAGCAACGAAGCCACTTCTCTCCAGAAAAAACATCATGGACAGACTGATATTCTGCAAAAGGTACAGGCAGTGGACTGCTGAGGACTGGGGTAAAGTTATTTTCTCTGATGAATCCCCTTTTCGATTGTTTGGGACATCAGGAAAACGCCTCATTCGGAGAAGACAAGGTGAGCGCTACCACCAGTCTTGTGTCATGCCAACTGTTAAGCATCCTGAAACCATTCATGTGTGGGGTTGCTTCTCAGCCAAGGGAATCGGCTCTCTCACAGTCTTGCCTAAAAACACAGCCATGAATAAAGAATGGTACCAGAATGTCCTCCAAGAGCAACTTCTCCCAACAGTCCAAGAGCAGTTTGGCGATCAACAATGCCTTTTCCAGCATGATGGAGCACCTTGCCATAAAGCAAAGGTGATAACTAAATGGCTCAGGGAACAAAACATAGAGATTTTGGGTCCATGGCCGGGAAACTCCCCAGATCTTAATCCCATTGAGAACTTGTGGTCAATCATCAAGAGACAGGTGGACAAACAAAAACCTAAAAATTCTGACAAAATGAAAGCATTGATTGTGCAACAATGGACTGCTATCAGTCAGGATTTGGTCCAGAAGTTGATTGAGAGCATGCCAGGGAGAATTGCAGAGGTCCTGAAGAAGAAGGGTCAACACTGCAAATATTGACTTGCTGCATTAACTCATTCTGTCAATATAAGCTTTTGTTACTCATATGTTTGCAATTATATTTCTGTCTGTGATAAAAACATCTGTCAAACACACATAAAAACCAGAGGGCAGCAGATCATGTGAAAATATAATATTTGTGTCATTCTCAAAACTTTTGGCCATGACTGTACAAGGCTCCGCTCCCACACTGGTATACATGGCTCCGCTCCCACACTGGTATGCATGGCTCCGCTCCCCCGTCCTCCCCCATACTTACCCTCCTCGCTCCGTCGCTGAACTTCCCTGCGTCCCTGTCGGCCGCGGCAGCTTCCTCCTGTGTGCAGCGGTGACGTAGTACCGCTCATTAAGGTCATGAATATGGACGCCACTCCTATGGGAGTGGCATCTCGTCCATATTCATAACCTTAATGAGCGGTACTACATCACCGCTCAGCACTAGATGAAGCTGACGCGGCCGACAGGGATACAGCGACGAAAGGTGAGTTTTGAGTCTTCTTGAAGCCGGTGGCTGTAGCTGTCACTACAGTGCTACAGCGACCGGCTCCATGTGTGTCCAGCATTCTGTGCCACGGCCCGCCAACAGAACTGCAACGGCCCGGTCATGGGCCGCGGACCGGTGGTTGGGGACCCCTGCCCTAGGAGCCCAACCAGACCCCACAACCGTGCATTAACCCCCTAGTAGCACAACCAGACCCCACAATCGTGCATTAATCCCCCGGGGCACAACCAGACCCAACGACCGTGCATTCATCCCCTCAAACCCTACTACACAGCCCCAAGTATCAGGCCCCCTCAACGAAAAATCTAAGGAGATATCAACCCTATAATGAATAATTACTCCTATGTGTCACTGAGGACTCTGACCTCTGATTTCCCTCCTGCAGCTGACATACGCCGACATCAGACTGCTTAGACCAATGTCTAATGGTAAAGGTAAATGCTAGACTGTATGGACTCATTTCAGGTCTGACGTAGTTTCCGGGTTGTGTGTCATACCAGGAGGGGGCATGGTCTGCCAAAGCCAGGAAGAGAAGCTGCCATTAGACATTGGTCTCAGCAGTCTGGTGTCGGCGTCTGTCAGCTGCAGGGAGGGAAATAAGAGGTCAGAGTCCTCAGTGACACATAGGAGTGTTTATTAATTAACGGGTTGATGTCTCCTTAGATTTTTGGATGAGGGGGCCAGATACTTGTGGCTGTGTAGTGGGGTTTGAGGGTGATGAATGCACGGTCGTAGGGTCTGGTTGTGCCCTGGGGGGGTTATTGCATTCTTGTGGGGTCTGGTTGTGCCCCGGGGGGTTAATGCACGCTTGTGGAGTCTGGTTATGCCCTGGGGGGGAATGACGCTTGTGGGGTCTTGTTAAGCCTGGGGGGTTAATGCACGCTTGTGGGGTCTGGTTGGACCCTGGGGGGGGTTAATGCACATTCGTGGGGTCTGGTTGGGTCCTGAGGGGGGTTAATGCACGCTTGAGGGGGCTTGTTGGGACCCGGGGGAATAATGCACGCTTGTGGAGTCTGGTTGTTCCCCGGTGGGGTTAATGTATGCTTGTGGAGTCTGGTTGGGACCCGGGGGGTTAGTGCATGCTTGTGGGGTCTGGTTGTGCTCATTGGGGGTTAATGCATGCTTGTGGGGTCTGGTTGTGCTCCTGGGGAGGTGAATGCACGGTTGTGGGGTCTGGTTGTGCCCCGAGGGGTAGTTAATACACGGTTGTGGGGTCTGGTTGTGCCCCGAGGGGTAGTTAAAGCACGATTGTGGGGTCTGGTTGTGCCCTGAGGGGTACTTAATGCACGCTTGTGGGATCTGGTTCTGCTCCTAGAGGGGTTAATGCACGCTTGTGGGGTCTTGTGCCCGTGGGGGGGGTTAATGCACAGTTGTGGGGTCTTGTGCCCTGAGGGGGGTTAATGCACGCTTGCGGGTTCTGGTTGGGACCTGGGGGTTAATGCATGGTTGTGGGGTCTGGTTGTGCTCCTGGGGGGCGAATACACGATTGTGGGGTCTAGTTAAGCTCCTGGGGGGGTTAATGCACGCTTGTGGGGTCTGGTTGTGCTCCCGGGGGGTTAATGCACGGTTGTGGAATCTGGTTGTGCTCCCGGGGGGGTGAATACACGGTTGTGGGGTCTGGTTGGCTTCCCTGGGGGTTAATGCACATTTGTGGGGTATGGTTGGGCCCTGAGGGGGGTTAATGCACGCTTGTGGAGTCTGGTTGGGACCCGGGGCGGTTAATGCATGCTTCTGGGGTCTGGTTGGACCCTGGGGGGGTTAATGCACATTCGTGGGGTCTGGTTGGGCCCTGAGGGGGGTTAATGCACTCTTGTGGAGTCTGGTTGGGACCCGGGGGGTTAATGCACGCTTGTGGGGTCTAGTTGGGCTCCCGGGGGGTTAATGCACAGTTTTGGTGTCTGAGTGGCTTGGGGACTTGATGCTTGGGTGTGGGGGTATCTGGTGGTGGCTTGTGCTCGGGGAGGGCCCGTCTGCATCTGTTGTGAATTGAAGGGGGGGATTGTTTTTGTGGTAGGCGCTCGACTGGGAGGGGTTTATGGTTGGGGTAGAGTGGATGTCTGATGAGGGTTTATGTTGAGGGGGAGTGGATGTCCGATGAGGGTTTATGTGGGGGGAGTGGATGTCCGATGAGGGTTTATGTGGGGGGATAGTGGATGTACGATGAGGGTTTATGTGGGGGAGAGTGGATGTCCGATGAGGGTTTATGTGGGTGGAGAGAGTGGATGTCCGATGAGTGTTTATGTGGGGGAGAGTGGATGTCCGATGAGGGTTTATGTGGGTGGGGAGAGTGGATGTCCGATGAGGGTTTATGTGGGGGGGTAGTGGATGTACGATGAGGGTTTTTGTGGGGGGATGTCCGATGAGGGTTTCTGTGGGGGGGAGTGGATGTCCAATGAGGGTTTATGTGGGGTGGAGTGGATGTCCGATGAGGCTTTATTCGTGGGGGAGTGGATGTCCTATGGGGGTTTATGCGGGGGGGAGTGGATGACCGATGGAGGTTTATGCGGGTGGGGGAGTGGATGTCCGATGGGGGTTTATGCGGGGGGAGTGGATGTCCAATGAGGATTTATGCTCGGGGGGAGTGGATGTCAGATGAGGGTTTATGCTTGTGTGGCGTCCGATGGGAGTAATGCTTTGGGGGGGGGGTGTGGACGTCTTATGGGGTTTATGCTTGCGCGGTTGAGGAGGGTGGAGGTCCGATGAGGATTTTTACTGGGGGTTTATGCTTGGGGAGAGGGGTGGGTGGGGTCCAATGGGAGTAATGCTCGGGTGGGTGGGCATCCGATGGGGGGGTTTATGCTTGGAGACGGGTGGGGGGGCGTCTAAAATTTATGCTTGGGGGAGGGGTCATATGATCGGGATTCACCATTGGGGGTGGGGATTTACGCTTGGGGGAGGGGGCGTCGTTAGTGCTTTGTTGGGTTTATACTGTAGGGTCCACTGATTAGTGTGAGCTGGAGGTTTATGATTGGGGGGTTATGTTGTGTGGCCCTCTGGTTGGTGTGTGTGGGTGTAATGCTTCATTAGTGCACACAAAAAAACATGGGTGTATGCTGCTTATGCTATGCAAAAAAAATGTAGGTCCCTCCCCACGTAGAGGATGGTACACCACCAACTGGCTTGAAGCTAATCTATTTTAGCTTAGAGTCAGGAGGCTGGCCAGTTTCTGCCTTAGGTTTTGTTTTTTTTATTAATGATTTCCCTTTTTTTTTTCAGATACGGCTTTTGAGGGCGACAGAGTGCAATTGTCACTCTGATCTCCCACCTTGAATTGTGTCACTACCGTATTATCTGTGGTGTACGAGGCACAGCCCTAACACATCAAGAGTGTTTGGGGTCCTGCGAGTTCATGGCCAATGCCCTCATCATCTGCAAAAGAGGTAAAAAAAAGAACAATATTCCTCACCTTTCTACAGAGATGCTTTTAATCCATTTGTGCTACATCTAGATGGCAAGCTGCATGGATGAATGATGTGTTCATACAGCCTGTCTTTCAGTAGACGCTGAGCACCGTGTCCTGTGAGTTCACAGCCAAGGAACTCACTTCACCTATGTGACAATGACACGAGCGAAGTGATAAATCTTCCCATGGCGCTCGCATTGACATCAAAAAGGTGAAGTGAGTTAATTGGCTGTGAAGTGAGTTCATTGGCTGTGAACTCGCAGTACCTGTCAGGCGGCACCGCGAGCAGGAGAAATTTCTCACACTCACGGTGCCCTCAGACAGGGAATTGCAGTTCACAGGCAGACACTGAGCACACGGTGCTCAGTGTCTACTGGATGACAGGCTGCATGGTTGCATCATGCAGCCTGCCATCTAGATGTAGCAGAGCTGGACCGCTCGTGGGACAAATTGATTAAAAGCATCTCTGCGGAAAGGTGAGGAATATTGTTTGTCTTTTTTTTTTTTACCTCTTTTGCAGATGACGAAGGCATTGGGGGAATAGGCGAAGTCGTAAGTATGGTTTAATTAAGAATATTAAAGGAGTCTGTGTCATTCTTTCGATTAAAGGACTTTTTTTTCTGGGTGTCTGTGTTTTCTTACAATGTGATTATGGGGTTAGTAATGGGGCGTCTTATTGATTCCTCTCTATAACTAACCTCAGGGCATGATGTCACCTGACAATACAAAGGTGGCATCAACCACCCCACTTGCTATCGCTACAGGCCAAGTGGGAAGAGCGAGGCTAAGTGCCAGATTTGGCGTATCTTAGAGATGTGCCTTTTCTGGGGCGACTGAGAGGTGATGTTTTTAGCCTAGGGAGGCAGTGTCCATGGCCCCTTCCTAGGCTATTAATATCAGCCCCCAGTTGTCTGCCTAGCCTTTGCTGGTTATTAATTATTGGGTGACCCCATGTCATTTTTTTTTGTCCCCCATTTTAATAGCCAGTAAAGGCTAAGTATACAGATATGGGCTGATATTAATAACCTGGGAAGCTCCATGGGTATTACCGCCTTCCCAAACATCTAACCCCAGCTATCGGCTTTCCCTCTGCTGGTTACGAAAATTGCGCTGCAGCCCACGCCGTTTTTTCCAAAAAATCATTTATTAAATACATGTACAGTAAGCTGCACACACTGTACTAATTGTATTTGTGACAGACATCTATATATCTACCTATTCTATTTGTATTTACTGTATGTAATCTATCTCTTCTGTCGGCTCCTGCAGTGATTTTACAGTACACGGCAGATGAATTGCCGGCTTTTCTTGTATCTACGTGATATAAATACATATACTTGTGTGTGTCACTAACATCTATATATCTATGTATTCTATGTGTATATACTGTATCTATTATGTCTTTTCTATACTAACCTGTCACTGATTTTACAGAACATGGCTCATGAATTGATAATATATATATATATATATATATTTATATTTATATATATTGTGGTACTCCAAGCTGGAGTGTATTTACGTTCTGTTATGTTTCTGTTGCCTGGTGTTTAAAGTGACAGTAAACCAGTGATTTTTGGACTTAAAGCCTCTGTGTTGCCTCGTTACTGCGGCCCGGCCACTGCCTGCCAGAGAAAATCCCTACAATATATATATATATATTATATATATATATATATATATATATATATATAATCTCCAAAAAGTAAAGGGAACACCCAAATAACACATCCTAGATCTGAATGAATGAAATATTCTCATTGCATACCTTGTTCTGTACAAAGTTGAATGTGCAGACAACAAAATCACACAAAAATCAATTGAAATCAAATTTTATAATTTAATTTGCAGTCACCCACAAAACTAAAGTGGAATGTAATGTCCTTAAAACAAGTAAAAATGATGCTCAGTAGTGTGTGTGGTCTCCACGTGCCTGTGTGACCTCCCTACAACATCTGGGCATGCTCCAGATGAGGCGGCGGATGGTCTCCTGAGGGATCTCCTCCCAAACATGGACTAAAGCATCCGCCAACTCCTGGACAGCCTGTGGTGCAACGTGACGTTGGTGGATGGAGCTAGACATGATGTCCCAAATCTGCTCAATCGGATTCAGGTCTGGGGAACGGGCGGGCCAGTCCATAGCTTCAATGCCTTCATCTTGCAGGAAATGCTGACACACTCCAGCCAAATGAAGTCTGGCATTGTCCTGCATTAGGAGGAACCCAGGGCCAACCGCACCAGCATATAGTCTCATAAGGGGTCTGAGGATCTTAACTTGGTACCTAATGGCAGTCAGGCTACGTCTGGTGAGCACATGGAGGGCTGTGCGGCCCTCCAAAGAAATGCCACCCACACCATTACTAACCCAATGCCAAACAAGTCAGTCTCATGCTACAACAAGTGTAAAAGCACAACCAACTTTCAAAAGTGACCAAAACATCAGTCAGTAAGCATTGGTACTGAGATGTGGTCTGTGGTCCCCACCTGCAGAACCACTCTTTTATTGAGTGTGTCTTGCTAATTGCCAATAATTTCCATCTGTTGTCTATTATATATACCTGACTAGAGCCCATACAGTCTATATCTACAATAATATATACCTGACAGGAGCCCGTACAGTCTATACAGTAATAATACCTGACAGGAGCCCGTACAGTCTATACAGTAATATATACCTGACAGGAGCCCGTACAGTCTATATCTACAGTAATATATACCTGACAGGAGCCTGTACAGTCTATATCTACAATAATATATACCTGACAGGAGCCCGTACAGTCTATATCTACAGTAATATATACCTGACAGGAGCCCATACAGTCTATATCTACAGTAATATATACCTGACAGGAGCCCATACAGTCTATATCTACAGTAATATATACCTGACAGGAGCCTGTACAGTGTATATCTACAGTAATATATACCTGACAGGAGCCCGTACAGTCTATATCTACAGTAATATACACCTGACAGGAGCCCATACAGTCTATATCTACAGTAATATACACCTGACAGGAGCCCGTACAGTCTATATCTACAGTAATATATACCTGACAGGAGCCCGTACAGTCTATATCTACAATAATATATACCTGACAGGAGCCCGTACAGTCTATATCTACAGTAATATATACCTGACAGGAGCCCATACAGTCTATATCTACAGTAATATATACCTGACAGGAGCCCATACAGTCTATCTACAGTAATATATACCTGACAGGAGCCCGTACAGTCTATATCTACAGTAATATATACCTGACAGGAGCCCATACAGTCTATATCTACAGTAATATATACCTGACAGGAGCCCATACAGTCTATATCTACAGTAATATATACCTGACAGGAGCCCATACAGTCTATATCTATAGTAATATATACCTGACAGGAGCCAATACAGTCTATATCTACAATAATATATACCTGACAGGAGCCCGTACAGTCTATATCTACAGTAATATATACCTGACAGGAGCCTGTACAGTCTATATCTACAGTAATATATACCTGACAGGAGCCCGTACAGTCTATATCTACAATAATATATACCTGACAGGAGCCCATACAGTCTATATCTACAGTAATATATACCTGACAGGAGCCCATACAGTCTATATCTACAGTAATATATACCTGACAGGAGCCCATACAGTCTATATCTACAGTAATATATACCTGACAGGAGCCCATACAGTCTATATCTACAGTAATATACACCTGACAGGAGCCCATACAGTCTATATCTACAGTAATATATACCTGACAGGAGCCCGTACAGTCTATATCTACAGTAATATATACCTGACAGGAGCCTGTACAGTCTATATCTACAATAATATATACCTGACAGGAGCCCGTACAGTCTATATCTACAGTAATATATACCTGACAGGAGCCCATACAGTCTATATCTACAGTAATATATACCTGACAGGAGCCCGTACAGTCTATATCTACAGTAATATATACCTGACAGGAGCCCATACAGTCTATATCTACAGTAATATATACCTGACAGGAGTCCATACAGTCTATATCTACAGTAATATATACCTGACAGGAGCCCGTACAGTCTATATCTACAGTAATATATACCTGACAGGAGCCCATACAGTCTATATCTACAGTAATATATACCTGACAGGAGCCTGTACAGTGTATATCTACAGTAATATATACCTGACAGGAGCCCGTACAGTCTATATCTACAGTAATATATACCTGACAGGAGCCCATACAGTCTATATCTACAGTAATATACACCTGACAGGAGCCCGTACAGTCTATATCTACAGTAATATATACCTGACAGGAGCCCATACAGTCTATATCTACAGTAATATATACATGACAGGAGCCCGTACAGTCTATATCTACAGTAATATATACATGACAGGAGCCCATACAGTCTATATCTACAGTAATATATACCTGACAGGAGCCCGTACAGTCTATATCTACAGTAATATATACCTGACAGGAGCCCGTACAGTCTATATCTACTATATACCTGACAGGAGCCCGTACAGTCTATATCTACAGTAATATATACCTGACAGGAGCCCATACAGTCTATATCTACAGTAATATATACCTGACAGGAGCCCATACAGTCTATATCTACAGTAATATATACCTGACAGGAGCCCATACAGTCTATATCTACAGTAATATATACCTGACAGGAGCCCATACAGTCTATATCTACAGTAATATATACCTGAGAAAGATACACAAGGAAAAACTGGTGAATGTAGTACGTGACAACTGTATGCATATATATATCCTTACTGTGTAAAAAAATATAATAATAAGATCATGCACCTATGAGTGACTAACAAGATATCACCAATATTCCAAGCAAAGTAGGATGGTAGACCAACCGAAAATGAAAAAACCTTATATAAAAGACGTGGATACAGACCAGTGGACACCGGGTTGCCCAGGACAATAAAAGTGCTTACACTAAATAATAAAAGATTCAAATATTGATAATGTTCTCAAAAAGAAGAATACAACATATCAAAAAAATGTGAAATCTTTATTTTAGGCAATGTTATGCATACAACAATAATTAATAAAAACATATAAAAGATCAAATATATAGGCTGACAGCAACCATGAATAACCCAAATAATGTACACCAAATAATTTACACAGGCTCACAAAATGTGTCTCAGGGGTTATGAAAATAAAAAATAATAAAATGTAAAAATCCTCACAAAAAATGTGAAATGACACACTGGTGGGTGCACAGAATATATAGTCTCACTGCACTGCACAAAAACCACTAAACATGTGCATGTGTGCTTAGTGCAAAAACAAACTAAAACCACCACTGAGTAAACATAATAAATTGGTGCAATGCCACATGAGGAACGTGTAAGAAGTGTAAAAACGTGATACCACCAAACAAGGGCAAAAAAGTGAACCACTACCTGAGAGCCTGAATGGGGGTGCTGCCAGCCGGAAAAGAACGCGCCCCGACGCGCGTTTCGGTATTGATAACCTTCGTCAGGGGGATGTGTATGGTTTGTGCCTTCGGTCCTTAAATAATGCCTCAATGAAGTCAGCTGATGACACACCGGCGCATCGCGGCCAGCGGAAGACCGGAAGTCATCATGGCGGCCCGCGTCACACGGCCCAGACGAAACCGGAAGTGCCCGGCCGCCAGGACGTGTGGAGACGCCGTCGCCATGCGACCACCAGCCTCCGTCTAGCCGACATGCGCACATCATCGCTGCAGAGTAAGAATGAATGTAACTCCAGTGCAATATTAGCCATCCGACGACTGTACAAAGTGCTATGCCTATAATGGCAGTTTCTCTGTGCATGTTAGATGATAATAGCAGTGAACAATAATATATAATCTAATATATAATATATATAATCTAAGACTAATGAGCCGATACGATTAGTGAAGATATCTCTAATATAGTACGTACATATACTACAAAATTGTGTGCAATATAAAAAATATGAAAAATATGAAAAAGATAAAGTGTGTAATAACGGAAATAAATCCCTAAAGACAATAAATACACCGATCAAAATGAAATTAATAATATGTGATAATAATTACACATATGCATACCGAGAAACAATAAAAATAAAAAAATATATACAAAAATATATATAAAGTATATAAACAAATAAACGTGGAACAAAATAGTGGATACACGATTCGAGTACTTTATGAAACATAAAAAGCATATTAGTGCAAACAAATAATAAATAATCGAATATAACATATAACATAAGCGTTGTGAGATGCACACTTTCATCCAGTCCAGAAGGCCATATGCACAAATGTTGGAATATAAACTAAAATAAAATAGAATAAAAATAAACAAAGTTAATAAAGAGACATGACAAAAACCACACCTAAAAAAGAACTCAATGTAAAATACAGAACAATGAGCGACATGACAATAAAATAATTATAAAAAGGGTACAAATGAGAGACATTCATTGAGGCCAAGTAGAGACACCGTGTTCAATGTCCATATCCACCTGGCCTCCAATTGGGATAGTCGCTTACTGATGTTACCTCCTCTATTATTGACAACCAGAAGATCTATCCCCGAGACTTTTAATTGAGAATTATCACAATCATGGTATAACTTAAAATGTCTGGGGATAGTTCTTAACATACACATGTCCTCCACCTCGGCTGCTGCCTTGATGCCAAGTACGTGTTCCCGTACCCTAATTTTTAATTGTCTGGTGGTCAAACCGACGTATTTCAAGTTACATGGGCATTCAGCCAAGTATATTACAGCCGAGGATGTGCAGGTGATGTTCTGCTTTATTTCAAAGTGGTGAGAGCTATCAAAGTTGTCAAAACAATTCGTCTTGACAACATTGGGGCACGCCACACATAACCCACAGGGTTTACACCCGCCTTTGTTGGAAACTTTAATCTGTGAATTCTTGGTAAAATGACTCTTGACCAATCTGTCTTTCAGATTCTGGGACCTCCTAAATGTCACGTGTGGCCTATCCCCAATGTATCTCGACAAAACTGGATCCACTTTCAATATAGCCCAGTGTTTATTCAAACATTGTCTCAACTTATCACTTTGTCCACTGAATTGTGCAATAAAGCGTACCACATTGGTTTCATCTCTCGATTGTCTAGTATATAGAGCATCTGTCACGCGGTCTTATGATATGTGTACGATGTCAGTAAACTATTCTTAAAAGAACAACACTCTATACAACATATAGATTAGCAACATCAGCATGTAAATATAGAATAGATTTACCTGACACGATATCCGTTGAACTCAGGGTTAATCTTGAGGACTTGATACACTGTCACAGGAAAGAGGAGGACCGGGGGTCTAACCTGACCCTAAACTGGGGTCCTAACTAATCCCTCACCTTGGAGGTACTGATAATGGTTCAGAGGTCCAAGTCTCCAGCCTAACCCTGTCTCCTATCAGTCCCTGAACCCTGTAATCAGTCCTAAGAAGGATTCTGATTACCACCAAAGGGATATGGGCTAATCTCTGCTAAATACACAGATTAGACATATAAGACAGACTGGAGAAAACACAGACTTGCATACACACTCAAACACAGAAGGAAAATAAATGATCTGGGATATTAAACTCTAAGCAAGGTGAGCTTAAAACAACTAAGGAGCTCTTTAACTTAAGTCTATACAGATACAATCCTATCTGTGGTCTGCATGAAGAATTTCACTGGCAACTCCCAACACAGACAACCAGAGATTTAAAGGAAACCAATCAACAAATAATTAATTGCAGCCGGGAGAAAACTGCACCCAGTCCCAGAACTGAGCACAGACAGAATTAACTCCCTAACTGCCAAACACAAAGAAACAGCAACTCAGCTGTGAGAAGTCAGAATGTGCAACCGCGACGATCTTCGTGGCGATGCACACATGACAGTACCCCGCCTTCTACGAGGGGCCTCCGGACCCTCAGGGCCAGGTTTGCCCGGGTGAGTTCTGTGGAAGGTCCGCACCAAACGATCTGCGTTAATGTCAGACGCAGGAACCCACGTCCTCTCCTCTGGACCATACCCCTTCCAATGCACCAAGTACTGAAGGGACCGGCGATTCAGACGTGAGTCAATGATCTTTGACACTTGAAACTCCAAGTTACCATTGACCACCACTGGAGGAGGAGGTAGAGGTGATGGTATGACTGGTGCCATGTACCTCTTAAGTAATGACTTGTGGAACACATTATGAATTTTAAACGTAGGAGGGAGGTCCAGACGAAATGCCACAGGATTAATTATGGAACTGATCCTGTACGGCCCGATGAATCTGGGGCCCAGCTTCCAGGAGGGAACTTTAAGTTTTATATTCCTGGTAGACAACCATACCAGATCGTTCACATTAAGATCTGGACCAGAAACTCTCCTCCTATCAGCCATACGTTTATAACGGTTCCCCATAGCACTCAGATTATTCAATACACCTCTCCACACTGAAGCAAGTGACGACGAGAAACGCTCCTCCTCAGGAACCCCAGAAGGGCCCCCCCCCATTGAATGTACAAAACTGGGGATGAAAACCATATGCCCCAAAAAACGGGGACTTACCAGTGGACTCGTTCCGCCTGTTGTTAAGAGCGAACTCTGCCAGAGGCAAGAAAGAAGACCAGTCCTCCTGGTTCTCTGAGACAAAACACCGAAGATAAGTCTCTAGGCTTTGATTCAGACGCTCTGTCTGACCATTGGTCTGCGGATGAAAAGCAGAGGAAAATGACAATTGCATCCCCCGACGTAAACAAAATGCCCTCCAAAACTTGGACACAAACTGAGACCCCCTATCTGACACCACATCAGAAGGCAACCCATGAAGTCTCACAATCTCCCCAATGAACACCTGCGCCAGAGTTTTAGCATTAGGGAGGGCAGGAAGAGCAATGAAATGTGCCATCTTACTGAACCTGTCAACAACCACCAGTATGACAGTCTTCCCTGACGACTGAGGAAGGTCCGTGATGAAGTCCATAGACAAATGAGTCCATGGACGCTCCGGAAGTTTCAAGGGTAAGAGGGTCCCAGACGGACGGGTATGAGGGGTCTTAGAGCGAGCACAAACCCCACAGGACGCGACAAAAGTTAAAACATCTTTATTAACGTTAGGCCACCAAAACCGGCAAGAAAGGAGATCTAAAGTAGCCTTACTCCCTGGATGTCCTGCTAAAGCAGAATTATGATGTGCCTCAATAACCTTTTGTCTCAACTGATTTGGGACAAACAGTCTCCCTGGAGGTCCTGCAGGGGCGTCCCCCTGAGCCTCTAACACCTCCTCCTCAAGCTCAGAAAATACAGCCGACACTACCACCCCCTCCTGAAGGATAGGACTCGGGTCATCCGTTTTCCCGGCCCCTGGGAAACTGCGAGACAAGGCATCCGCCTTAACATTCTTAGATCCAGGGCGATAAGTGACAACAAAATTAAACCTGGTAAAAAACAACGACCATCGAGCTTGTCTGGAATTCAGACGCTTAGCAGATTCCAAATACAGCAGGTTCTTGTGATCAGTAATGACGGTGACCGGGTGGACTGCCCCCTCCAAAAAGTGACGCCATTCTTCAAAAGCCAACTTAATGGCCAAAAGTTCCCTATTGCCGATATCATAATTCCTTTCGGCGGACGACAATTTTTTAGAAAAGAAAGCGCACGGATGCCATTTACCAGGGGACGGACCCTGGGACAATATTGCACCCACCCCTACGTCAGACGCGTCCACCTCCACAACGAACGGCTGTGATGCATCTGGTTGGATGAGAACGGGTGCCGAAGCAAAACATTTTTTCAAAGAGGAAAAAGCTTGGCAAGCTTTGTCCGACCATTTAGAAAAATCCGTCCCTTTTCTTGTCATGTCAGTGAGAGGTTTGACAACAGATGAGAAATTACAAATAAATTTCCGGTAGTAGTTAGCAAACCCCAGAAAACGCTGCAGAGCCTTAAGATCCTCTGGCTGATCCCATTCAAGCACTGCTCTCACCTTTTCAGGGTCCATACGGAAACCGGAGGCTGACACCAAGAAACCCAAAAACTGAAGTTCCTATACGGCGAATACACACTTTTCCAGTTTGGCGTATAGTTTATTGTCTCGCAAGATCTGCAACACCTGTCTCACATGCTCCTGGTGAGACACAAGATCTGGTGAGTAAATTAAAATGTCATCCAAATATACGACCACAAACAGCCCCACCAGATGACGAAAAATGTCATTAACAAAATGTTGGAATACTGCTGGTGCAGTAGTCAGACCAAAAGGCATGACAAGGTTCTCATAATGTCCCTCCGGCGTGTTAAACGCCGTTTTCCACTCATCCCCCTCTTTTATCCTAATCAGATTATACGCCCCCCTGAGATCCAATTTAGAGAACCATTTGGCGCCAACAATTTGATTGAAGAGATCAGGAATCAGAGGGAGTGGATACGGATCTCGAACAGTAATCCGATTAAGTTCGCGGAAATCCAAGCAAGGGCGTAGGCCTCCATCTTTTTTCTTCACAAAGAAGAACCCCGCGGCCACTGGGGAAGATGAAGGTCTAATATGCCCTTTGGCCAGACTTTCCGAAATATAATCTTTCATAGCCTGCCTCTCAGGACCAGAAAGGTTATATAACCTAGCTTTAGGTAACTTAGCATCAGGAAGTAAATTAATAGAGCAGTCATACACGCGATGAGGAGGCAACTCCTGACACCCCTCCTCAGAGAACACATCCCCAAAGTCCTCCAAAAAAGGAGGCAAAGTACTAGGCACGACCGCACTGATGACTGTGTTCATGCAGTTACTTTTGCAAAACTCCCCCCATTGGCTTATATCTCTGGACTGCCAATTAATCACAGGGTTATGTTTAACCAACCAAGGAAGTCCCAAAACAATGGGAGTAGGTAGACCCTCCAACACATAACAAGATAATAGTTCCCTATGTATTGCCCCTACCCGAAGGTCAATGTTATGAACCTCATGAACAAAGCTACCTTGGCCGAGAGGCCTGGCGTCAATGGAGAATATAGGGATCGGTTTGACCAATACACTCAGATGCATACCTTGAGCCTGAGCAAACTGAGCGTCAACCAGATTAGCCCCGGACCCACTATCAAGAAGAACAGAAAATCTCTCCACTCTCGTACCAACCACCACCTCCACTGGTACAAGGAACTGAGAAGAACTAGCGGACGAAATACATACTCCCAGGTTGTCGTCCACCACACAACCTGGGATTAACAGTTTTCCGGCGACTTTTTGCTCAACAAGGCACGGGATGGACATCCCCCAACAAAATGTCCCTCTTTCCCGCAGAAGAAACACCTTCTAGTCCTGCGGCGTACCGCCAATCCCCTCCTACGAAATGATGTCCCTCCCAACTGCATAGGCTCCTCCGAACAGACAAGGGGAACCTCAACATAAGGGACTTTAGTAGTAGGTGGAGTAACAACAGGGGGCGGAGTTACCTCGCACCTCTCCCGAGCCGTCTATCAGTACGGATAGCTAGGGCCATAGCAGCCTCCAGTGATGGAGGAGAATCATACTGAGCCAAAACGTCCTTTAATTTGTCAGAAAGCCCATGACAAAACTGGCTCCTAAGAGCTGGGTCATTCCACTGAGTATCTGTGGCCCATCTACGGAACTCAGAAGCAAATTCCTCCGCCGGACGATCTCCCTGCTGTATCTTACGTAATTTTGTCTCAGCAAGAGAGACCCGATCTGGGTCATCATATACCAAGCCCAGGGCAGTAAAAAATCGATCTACTGACTGTAGAGCCGGGGATCCCGGAGGAAGGGAGAAGGCCCAGGATTGAGGGTCCTCTTGTAGGAGCGAGATAACAATTCCCACTCTCTGCTCTTCACTCCCTGATGATCGAGGCCGAAGCCGAAAATACAATTTACATGCTTCCCTGAAGGTAAAAAATTTGTCTCGCCCACCAGTGAACCTGTCCGGGAGAGCTACTTTAACCCCTTCACCCCCAAGGGTGGTTTGCACGTTAATGACCGGGACAATTTTTACAATTCTGACCACTGTCTCTTTATGAGGTTATAACTCCGGAACGCTTCAACGGATCTTCGCGATTCTGAGATTGTTTTCTCGTGACATATTGTACTTCATGTTAGTGGTAAAATTTCTTCCATATAACTTGCGTTTATTTTTGAAAAAAACGCAAATATGGCGAAAATTTTGAAAATTTAGCAATTTTCAAACTTTGAATTTTTATTCCCTTAAAACAGAGAAATATGTCACACAAAATAGTTAAGAAATAACATTTCCCACATGTCTACTTTACATCAGCACAATTTTGGAATCAAAATTTTTTTTTGTTAGGAAGTTATAAGGGTTAAAAGTTGACCAGCGATTTCTCATTTTTACAACAAAATTTACAAAGCCATTTTTTTTAGGGACCACCTCTCATTTGAAGTCACTTTGAGGGGTCTACATGACAGAAAATACCCAAAAGTGACACCATTCTAAAAACTGCACCCCTCAAGGTACTCAAAACCACATTCAAGAAGTTTATTAACCCTTCAGGTGCTTCACAGGAACTAAAGCAACGTGGAAGGAAAAAATGAATATTTAACTTTTTAGCCACAAAAATGATCTTTTACAAACTTTTTTTTTATTTTCACAAGGGTAAAAGGAGAAAATGGACAGATAAGGTTGTTATGCAATTTCTCCTGAGTACGCCAATACCCCATATGTGGGGGAAAACCACTGTTTGGGCACACGGCAGAGCTCGTAAGGGAAGGAGCGCCGTTTGACTTTTTCAAACTAAAATTGGCTGGAGTTGAGATTGGACGCCATGTCGCGCTTGGAGAAACTCTGATGCGCCTAAACAGTGGAAACCCCCCACAAGTGACACCATTTTGGAAACTAGACCCCCTAAGGTACTTATCTAGATCTGTTGTGAGCACTTTGAACCCCCAAGTGTTTCACAAAAGTTTATAATGCCTGGGTGTGAAAAAAAAAAAAAAAATTTCCACAAAAATGATTTTTTAGTCCTAAATTTTTGAATTTTCCCAAGGAAATTGGACCCCAAAAGTTGTTGTCCAATTTGTCCTGAGTACGCTGATACCCCATATGTGGGGGTGGAAAACTGTTTGGGCGCACGGCAGGGCTTGGAAAGGAAGTAGTAACGTTTTGGAATGCAGACGTTGATGGGGGTCATGTTCCGTTTGCAGTGCCCCAGATGAGCCTAAACAGTGGAAATCCCCCACAAGTGACCCCATTTTGGAAACTAGACCCCCTAAGGAACTTATCTAGATCTTTGGTGAGCACTTTGAACCCCCAAGTGCTTCACACAAGTTTATAATGCCCGGGCATGAAAATAAAAAATCCTATTTTTTTCCCACAAAAATTATCTTTTAGTCACTAATTTTTTATTTTCCCAAGGGTATCAGGAGAAATTGGACCACATAAGTTGTTGTCCAATTTGTCCTGAGTACGCTGATGCCCCATATGTGGGGGGGAACCACTGTTTGGGCGCACGGCAGAGCTCGGAAGGGAAGGAGCACCATTTGACTTTTTCCAACCAAAATTGGCTGGAATTGAGATTGGATGCCATGTTGCATTTGGAGAGCCCCTGATGTGCCTAAACAGTGGAAACCCCCCACAAATGACCCCATTTGGGAAACTAGACCCCCTAAGGAACTTATCTAGATCTTTGGTGAGCAATTTGAACCCTCAAGTGCTTCACACAAGTTTATAACGTAGAGCCGTAAAATTTAAAAATCATATTTTTTCCACAAAAATGATCTTTTCACCCGAATTTTTATTTTTCCAAGGGTAACAAGACTCCAAAAGTTATTGTGCAATTTGTCCTGAGTACACTGATACCCCATATGTGGGGGTATACACTGTTTGGGTGCATGGCAGAGTTTGGAAGGGAAGGAGCGCCGTCTCACTTTTTTAACGCAGAATTGGCTGGACGCCATGTCGTGTTTGGAGAGCTCCTGATCTGCCTAAACAGTGGAAACCCCCACAAATGACACCATTTTGGAAACTAGACCCCTCAAGGAACTTATCTAGATGTGTGGTGAGAACTTTGAACCCCCAGGTGTTTCACTAAAGTTTATAACGTACAGCCTTAAAATAAAAAATCCTTTTTTTTTTTACAAAAATGATTTTTTCGCCCCCAATATTTTATTTTCACAAGGGTAACAGAAGAAATTGGAACCCAAAAGTTGTTGTCCAATTTGTCCTGAGTACGCTGATACCCAATATGTAGGAGAAAACTACTGTATGGGTGCACGTCAGGGCTCGGAAGGGAAGTAGTGACGTTTTGGATTGCAGACTTTGATGGAATGGTCTGGGGGCGTCATGTCGCATTTGGAGAGCCCCTGATACGCCTAAACAGTGGAAACCCCCCACAAGTGACCCCATTTTGGAAAATAGACCCCACAAGGAACTTATCTAGATGTGTGGTGAGCACTTTGAACCCCGAAGTGCTTCACAGAAGTTTATAACGCACAGCCGTAAAAATAAAAAATCCTTTTTTTTTTACAAAAATGATTTTTTCGCCCCCAATATTTTATTTTCACAAGGGTAACAGGAGAAATTGGACCCCAAAAGTTGTTGTCCAATTTGTCCTGAGTACGCTGATACCCAATATGTGGGAGAAAACTACTGTATGGGCGCATGTCAGGGCTCGGAAAGGGAAGTAGTGACGTTTTGGATTGCAGACTTTGATGGAATGGTCTGGGGGCGTCATGTCGCATTTGGAGAGCCCCTGATGCGCCTAAACAGTGGAAACCCCCCACAAGTGACCCCATTTTGGAAAATAGACCCCACTAGGAACTTACCTAGATGTGTGGTGAGCACTTTGAACCCCGAAGTGCTTCACAGAAGTTTATAACGCACAGCCGTAAAAATAAAAAATCCTTTTTTTTTTTACAAAAATGATTTTTTCGCCCCCAATATTTTATTTTCACAAGGGTAACAGGAGAAATTGGACCCCAAAAGTTGTTGTCCAATTTGTCCTGAGTACGCTGATACCCAATATGTGGGAGAAAACTACTGTATGGGCGCATGTCAGGGCTCGGAAAGGGAAGTAGTGACGTTTTGGATTGCAGACTTTGATGGAATGGTCTGGGGGCGTCATGTCGCATTTGGAGAGCCCCTGATGCGCCTAAACAGTGGAAATCCCCAACAAGTGACCCCATTTTGGAAAATAGACCCCACAAGGAACTTATTTAGATGTGTGGTGAGCGCTATGAAGCCCCAAGTGCTTCACAGAAGTTTATAATGTACAGCCGTAAAAACAAAAAAATCTTATTTTTTTTACAAAAATAATATTTTCGCCCCCAGTTTTTTATTTTCCCAAGGGTAACAGAAGAAATAGGACAAATTTCACAATAACTCTTGGGGTCCAGAGTACGCTGATACCCCATATGTGGGGATAAACTACTGTTTGGACGCATGGCAGAGCTCAGAAGTGAAGGAACACCGTTTGACTTTTTCAAAGCAGAATTGGCTGGAATGGAGATCAGACGCCATGTCACATTTGGAGAGCCCCTGATGTGCCTAAACAGCGGAAACCCCCCAATTCTAACTCCAACCCTAACCCCAACACACCCCTAACCCTAGTCCCAACCCTAATCCCAACCCTAACCCTAATCCAAACTCTAACCCTAATCCTAACTTTAGCGCCAACCCTAACCCTAACTTTAGCCGAAACCCTAACCCTAACCCTAATGGGAAAATGGAAATAAATACATTTTTTTTTTTTATTATTTTTCCCTAACTAAGGGGTGATAAAGGGGGTTTGATTTACTATTTATAGCGGTTTTTATGATTGGCAGCTGTCACGCTAAAAGACGCTTTTTATTGCAAAAAGTAGTTTTTTGCATCGCCACATTTTGAGAGCTATAATTTTTGCATATTTTGGCCCACAGAGTCATGTGAGGTCTTAATTTTTGCGGGACGAGGTGACGCTTTTATTGGTACCATTTTTGAGCACGTGACATTTTTTGATCGCTTTTTATTTCGATTTTTGGGAGGTTAGAATGAACAAAAATCAGCAATTCATGAATTTCTTTTGGGTGAGGCGTTTTTATTGTTCCGCGTGTGGTAAAATTGATAAAGCAGTTTTATTCTTCGGGTCAGTACGATTATGGCGATACCTCATTTATATCATTTTTTTATGTTTTCGCGCTTTTATAGAATAAAAACAATTTTATATAAAAAATAATTATTTTTGCATCGCTTTATTCTGCGAGCTATAACTTTTTTATTTTTTTGCTGATGATGCTGTGTGATGGCTCGTTTTTTGCGGGACAAGATGACGTTTTCAGCGGTACCATGTTTATTTATATCCGTCTTTTTGATCGCGTGTTATTCCACTTTTTGTTCAGCGGTATGATGATAAAGCACTGATTTTTTGCTTCGTTTTTATTTTTTATTTTTTAAGGGGTTCACAAAAGGGGTTAACTAGTGGGACATTTTTATAGGGGGGTCGTTACGGACGCGGCGATACCATATATGTGTACTTTTATTGTTTTATTTTTTTTATTTACAATAAGTAATGAATTTATTGGGGAATATTTTTTTTTTTTTTTTTTTTTTTTTTGGATTTTTTTTTACACATGTTTATTTATACTTTTTTTACTTTTTTACTTTGTCCCAGGGTGGGACATCACTGTATTTCATCAGATCGCTGGTGTGACAGTGTGCACAGCACTCTGTCACACCAGCGATCGCTCAGGCAGTGCAGCAGGCTTCTCAGTGCCTGCTCTCGGCAGGCACTGAGGAAGCCGCCTCCCTCCAGGACCCCAGCGCCATCTTGGATCCGGGTCCTGGGAGGGAGGAAGCCCTCAGAGCAGCGCGATCACATCGCGCTGGTCTGAGGGTCTCAGGGGGGCGCGCAGGGAGCCCCCACACTGCGCGATCCTCCCCTGTGCCCCCAGTACACCGCGATCATGTTTGATCGCGGTGTGCAAGGGGTTAATGTGCCGGGAGCGGTCCGTGACCGCTCCTGACACACAGTCACGGGTGTCAGCTGTGATAATCAGCTGACACCCGGCGGCGATTAGCTGCGCTCCCTCGGGGAGCGCAGCTAATCGCCTATGACGTACTATCCCGTCCATGGTCAGAATGGCACGGGTTTTATGGACGGGATAGTACGTCTAATGTCAGAGAGGGGTTAGGTTCAAATCTGGTTTGCTCCGAGGGAGACAAAACTTTGGACTTAATGTCCGTCAGCTCCATGGATAATCCCTGCAACTGCAGAGCCAGCTGGGCTACTGGATCCATGGCAACTGGGAATAATTTTATGGGCCAGTGAAAATGTCACGCGGTCTTATGATATGTGTACGATGTCAGTAAACTATTCTTAAAAGAACAACACTCTATACAACATATAGATTAGCAACATCAGCATGTAAATATAGAATAGATTTACCTGACACGATATCCGTTGAACTCAGGGTTAATCTTGAGGACTTGATACACTGTCACAGGAAAGAGGAGGACCGGGGGTCTAACCTGACCCTAAACTGGGGTCCTAACTAATCCCTCACCTTGGAGGTACTGATAATGGTTCAGAGGCCCAAGTCTCCAGCCTAACCCTGTCTCCTATCAGTCCCTGAACCCTGTAATCAGTCCTAAGAAGGATTCTGATTACCACCAAAGGGATATGGGCTGATCTCTGCTAAATACACAGATTAGACATATAAGACAGACTGGAGAAAACACAGACTTGCATACACACTCAAACACAGAAGGAAAATAAATGATCTGGGATATTAAACTCTAAGCAAGGTGAGCTTAAAACAACTAAGGAGCTCTTTAACTTAAGTCTATACAGATACAATCCTATCTGTGGTCTGCATGAAGAATTTCACTGGCAACTCCCAACACAGACAACCAGAGATTTAAAGGAAACCAATCAACAAATAATTAATTGCAGCCGGAGAAAACTGCACCCAGTCCCAGAACTGAGCACAGACAGAATTAACTCCCTAACTGCCAAACACAAAGAAACAGCAACTCAGCTGTGAGAAGTCAGAATGTGCAACCGCGACGATCTTCGTGGCGATGCACACATGACAGCATCATGACGAGTACTGTGTTTAGCTCTATTGAAGGCCCTCTTTATGGACCTCCTACTGTACCCACGTTCTAAAAACCTCTCTTTCAATAAAACTGCTTGCTGTAAAAAATCTTCATCTCTAGAACAAATGCTCTACGAAAGGAGTGATCTATCATGCGGAATGTCCGTGTGGAAAAATTTATATTGGGATGACCAGTCGTGAATTAAAAATTAGAGTGCGTGAGCACTGTCTTGATATAGATAAAGCTAAAACTATCTCTGATGTCACAATTTTGAAGACTTTGCCTAGGCATTTTAAGAGGTATCATCAGTGCAATTCCCGATTGTTAAATGTTAAGGGGATTGATGTGGTAGACCTAGGCTGTAGGGGCGGTGATTTGAATAAGGTCTTGGCCAAAAAAGAATGCCAATGGATCTATAGGTTGGGGACTTTGACACCGAATGGATTGAATGAGACTTCTGGTTTCAGTGCGTATTTATGATAGCTGTTGGGAGTATTGGGGTGGGGGGTCTTTCTTGGTTCATATATATAATTATGTGTACATATGGGTGTGTATTTCTTCCCGATTTTAATATGTTTTTTTTGCCTTCTAGTTAACATTAGTATCATTATGAATTCACTTTTGGAGGATCTTGGTTATCCAGCAGGAGTTATTCGTGGTGAATAAAGAAGCTTGAAGAGTTGAGAAATTCAGCTATCGGATTTGAATTCACTAATGTTATTTATATTTTATATTTTCCTTTTTATTTTTTATTTAATTATTGTTCTATATAACTGGTTAATGATATTATTCATAATTCGTTTCTTTAGCACTACAGACACTTTTATTATTATGTACACGATTTTTTCATTTATATTATATGGCATTTGGTACAGACTTCACTTCTTATTTGTATTATGGTGAATTATTCACTAATTATTCAATTTTTTGGTACATGGTTTATACGATATTTACATTATATTGATTCTTTTTTCACTAATTTTATTGTATACATTGAATTGGTTTCGTATATTGTCATGTTTACACTATACACTATACTTCATCATTGATGTTTTTATAATTTTTGCACATTTTTTATAAGTGTTGTTTGTTTTATTATCCTGAATTATTGGTTACCTGAATATCTGCTTAATATTTTATGAGACTGGTTGATATCTCTTCAATAAAGTATTTTGAGCAGAGCGCATGCGCTGGATACTGAGCGGTCGAGAGATATGGGCGGTCAGTAGTGGTGTGGGAACGCGTGTGTCTTCAGTAGAAGGACCTGCGTCTCCAGTTACCACGTGACCGCTTGATGCCTCTCATCATTGGCTGACTGGTCTCATGTGATCTGACGCATGCGCCGATATGCTTAGCTTATTTTCACTTACAGGACCTTTGTAAGGTAGCGATTTAATGCCAGCAGAGATTGGTTATTATTTGCAGGTGTTGCGGCATTTTGGGTAACCAATGGTTGATGGTTGAGGGATTTGCCTCTATTTTAACCGGATAGCCCCCTGCCCTGACACGCCTCCCGAGGAAGCAGAGCGAAACGCGCGTCGGGGCAGAGGGACGTCCGAGGACAAACACCAGCCTTTTAGGTATGCACGATGTATTATATTTTTCTCCTTTCACACTGCATTGAGGGGTTTATTGTGGACGATTAGTTACACCATGCGTTATGCCATCTAGTGGCAAAAGGTTTTTTGTACCGTCATTATCCCCCATGGTATAGTTGTTTATAACACATGGAGAGTTACAAAATACGTTAATAATTACGCAGGCTGAAGTGATTTTGTTCCTATGGAGGAAATACGTTCCTTTTTTATTGTGATCTTGCATTATCTGAATGTACGATTTTAATATTGTTCAAATAAAGATATTTTGTATTGGTTATACCACTGTTTGGAACCATTCTTCATCACTGGTTGGTTTTCCATAAGTATCATATTAGTCTGTGGTATATATTTTTCCCTAAAGGGAGTTATATAGTTGGGCATTTTTTTGTGATCAGTAATATATACCTGACAGGAGCCCATACAGTCTATATCTACAGTAATATATACCTGACAGGAGCCCATACAGTCTATATCTACAATGGTTGAGCCTAGACTGTATGGGCTCCTGCCAGGTCCTGGCTGCAGCCCATAGTCTAGCTGGCTCACTACTGAAGATGCTAGACTGTATGGGCTCCTATCAGGTATATATTCTTCAAGAAAGCAGACTTTCTGGGCTGCTGCCTGGCCCTGACTGCAGCCCATACATGACACTAGAATGTATGTGCTCCTTCAAGGTATAAATTATTAAAGCCAGCAGAATATATGCGTTCCTTCCAGGTCCTGGCTGCAGCCCATACAGTCTAGCTGGCTCACTACTGAAGATGCTAGACTGTATAGGTTCCTTCCAGGTATATATTACTGTAGATATAGACTGTATGGGCTCCTGTCAGGTATATATTATTGTAGATATAGACTGTACGGGCTCCTGACAGGTATATATTACTGTAGATATAGACAGTACGGGCTCCTGTCAGGTATATATTACTGTAGATATAGACTGTACTGGCTCCTGTCAGGTATATATTACTGTAGATATAGACTGTACGGGCTCCTGTCAGGTATATATTACTGTAGATATAGACAGTACGGGCTCTTGTCAGGTATATATTACTGTAGATATAGACTGTACTGGCTCCTGTCAGGTATATATTACTGTAGATATAGACAGTACGGGCTCCTGTCAGGTATATATTACTGTAGATATAGACAGTACGGGCTCCTGTCAGGTATATATTACTGTAGATATAGACTGTACGGGCTCCTGTCAGGTATATATTATAGTAGATATAGACTGTATGGGCTCCTGTCAGGTATATATTACTGTAGATATAGACTGTATGGGCTCCTGTCAGGTATATATTACTGTAGATATAGACTGTATGGGCTCCTGTCAGGTATATATTATAGTAGATATAGACTGTATGGGCTCCTGTCAGGTATATATTACTGCAGATATAGACTGTATGGGCTCCTGTCAGGTATATATTATTGTAGATATAGACTGTATGGGCTCCTGTCAGGTATATATTATGGTATAGACTGTATGGGTTCCTGGTAAGTCCTTTAAGTGTTTTGGATCCAGAAAGTAGTATATGAAGTAGACACGTGCTTTTTGTGTCTGTAGCTCTACAGTAGTGTGTGGGAGTTCTTAATCATTAGTCTAGAAGCAAAAACACTCCTAATAATAATAATCTTTATTTATATAGCGCCAACATATTCCGCAGCGCTTTACAGTTTAACAGTTTCAAAACACAAGTCATAAGTAACAACGTTAACGATACAATAATTAAAGCAGAATAAGCCGCCCCTGCTCGTGAGAGCTTACAATCTACAATGAGGTGGGGAATACAAAGTACAGGTGTGTATATACAATGGTGCATTTACAATGATGGTGCAGCCATCTTGAGGGAGTGAGGGATGGATGGAGATAGTGAATGGGCTACACCTACATAAAATGACTGATTAGTGAACGTGGTAGGCCGCTCTGAACCAAAGTCTTTTGAGGGAGCGCCTGAAACTATGCAAATTGTGGATAGTCCTAATTTCTTGGGGTAGAGCATTCCAGAGGATTGGCGCAGCGCTGGAGAAGTCTTGGAGTCGGGAGGTACAGATTAATGCAGAGGTTAGTCAAAAGTCATTTGCAGAGCGCAGTAGTCGATTAGGCCGATAGACAGAAATGAGGAGATGTAGGGGGGTGCTGCATTGTGGAGAGCTTTGTGGGTGAGAACAAGTACTTTGAATTGGATCCTATAATGAATGGGCAGCCAATGTAAGGACTGGCGAAGAGCGGACGCGTCTGAGTACTAATTAGCCACATGGACGACTCTCGCTGCTGCATTATGTACTGGAGAGGGGATAGTCGAGTAACAGGGAGGCCAATTAATAGAGCGTTGCAGTAGTCCAGGCAGGAGTGGATCAGGGCGACAGTACAGGTTTTTGTTGTTTCCATGTTGAGAAAAGGGCAGATTCTAGAGATGTTCTTTAGGTGTAAGCAGCAAGAGTTTGTGTATGGGATGTGAAGGAGAGATTGTTGTCAAACATAACACCCAGACAAGCGCGCCTGTGGCCAGGGTGTTATTATGGTGCCGCCCACAGAGACAGAAATGTCATATTTAGGGAGGTTAGGCTAGTTTCACACATCCGTTTTTCCCCTTGCGGCGCCCCCGGCATTTTCCCGCAGCGCCGCATCTGAAAATCTGATGCGCCGCATGCGGCTTTTTTCGCATTGACATGCATTAGCGCCGCATGTCAATGCGTTGCATGCGGTTTTGTCCGGATGCGGCGCAAATGTACATTGCGGCGTCCGGAAAAAACGCTGCATGTAACGTTTTTTTTTTTTTTGCCGGATGGTTTCTTATCTCTCCAAGCATCAGAAACCATCCGGCAAAAAAAACGCATTTTGGGCGCCGGAAGTGTGAAAGCTTTTCACATGCAGCGCTGCGGTAAAATGCCGGGGGCGCCGTTTAGGCGCCCGCCGGATGTGTGAAAGAGGCCTTAGTAGACGGCAGGAGCAGAATAAGTTCAGTTTTTGAGAGGTTGAGTTTCAGATAGAGAGCGGACATGATGTTGGAGACTGCGGACAGTCACTGGCGTTCTATAGTACAGCGGAGGTAAGGTCGGGGGATGACGTGTATAGTTGTGTGTCATCAGCATAAATATGGGACTGAAAGCCAAATCTGCTGATGGTCTGTCCAATTGGGTCTGTGTAGAGAGAGAAAGGACTAATCCCTGAGGTACCCCGACAGTGAGAGGAAAAGATGATGTGGAGCCAGCTAACAAAACACTGAAGGAGCCGTCAGAAAGATAGGAAGAGAACCAGGAGAGAACAGAATCCTTAATACCTAGTGACTGGAGCCTAGAGAGTAGGAGACGGTCAACAGTGTCAAAAGCTGCAGAAAGGTCGAGAAGAATGAGCAGAAAGTGGTCACCATTACATTTTGCTGGCAGAAGGTCATTGGTCACTTTGATGAGTGCAGTTTGTCGAATGTAGGGGGCGGAAGCCGGACTGTGAAAGGTCTAGGAGGGAGTGAGTGGAGAGGTAACGGGTAAGGCGGAAGTAGACTAGGCGCTCCAAAAGTTTATATATGAGGGCGAGATTGGAAACTGTTGTGTACTTTTTTGTGCAAGATGGGTCGAGAGCGGGTTTCTTTAGTAATGGAGTAACGATAGAGTGAAGAAGGATGGGAAAATGCCCAAGGAGAGGGAGAGGTTAAAGATTGTAGTTAGGTGAGTTGTGACAACTGGAGAGAGACTGGAGGAGATGTGAGGGAATGGGATCGATAGTGCATGTAGTCAGAAGGAGTCTGGAGACTTCTGTGATGGGATCAAATGTGGAAAGTGACCCAGGGGAATGGCAGGCACAGTACCGTATAAGGAATGTGCCTCTGTGGAGGCCCTAAAAAAAAAGCTAGAACCTGTGTGCAGTGCCCATTTCCCCCCTCCCACTACTCCCCACGTGATGCCATAATTCGGACGCCCAACTGACGAATGGGAATAGGAAGGGGGAGGGCATTCGGCCACATCCTCAGGGTTAAATTCAGGTACCTTGGGTCTGCGACTGCCTCTTTCTCCCCAGCTGACCCTTGGAAGCTTTTGGCCCACCCTCCCTCCCTTATAGATTCACGGATGTGCTGCGTAACTATTGTTAAAATGTTTAAAAAAAAAAAAAATTATTCACGTTGTTATTAAGTCACAGCAGTAGTGTAGAGGGGGGCCAAGGTTCGTAACCTCTCGTCTTGCTTGTCCAGCGATCATTGAAGGGGCCTTCAGCGAGGAGTCCGTTGCGAATTGTACTTGCCTCTCTCTTATTAAATTGACTAAACTGTGACTGACCTGTTCCCATCCAGGCCCGTTGGTGGTTTTTATTACAGGATTGGTGCCAGGCGGGAAGGCACTGTTTACATCACACGGGAGGGACGGGAGTCACAGCACTGGGTGGTTGGGAGCAGATTTCCTGACGGATATTATCTATTTTTTCTAGAAAGTGAGGCCAGGTCATCAGCACAAATGACTGTGACAGGGGCTTGTGCTTTTGGCCTGAGGAGGGAGTGAAAAGTGTCAAAAAGTTTCTTGGGGTTGTTGGCTAGTGAGGAGATCAGTGTGGTGAAGTAGGTCTGTTTGGCGAGGTGAAGGGCAGCGTTATAGGCTCTTAACATAAATTTGAAGTGGATGAAGGCTTCTGGTGTGTGAGTTTTTCTCCACAGGCGTTCAGCACTCCTAGAGCATCGCTGGAGAGTTCGATTTTGCGATGTGAGCCAGAGCTGTTTAACACTGTGTTTGGAGGTTCTGAGCGGCGCTACTTGGTCCAGGGTGCTCATGAAATATTTGTATAAGGACGCATGCATTCATGATCTCCTCCTGTTTGGAACCTATTTTAATTTATTTTTTTTTTAATACAGTGATATAAAAAGCAAATTTTAATGCTAATTCACATGAAAATAATGCTTCAAATCCTCTTAAAGTTTCCTAATTTGACTGCAAAATCTTAAAAAAAAACAACAACCTGGGAGCTTTGTTTTGATGACGTAAATGCCTAATGGAAAGAAAACAAACATAGAACAGCATTATGATAAAATACATGTGAGTGATAGAAATAAGGAGAACATGCAGTTATATGTCAAAAAATACTATACCACATCCGATAAATTCACAGTAGATTGTACTTCACCTAGTAAGACAAAATTCAAAATCATTTCTGCCATTGTATATTCTACAAAAAATAAAAATACAGCAATTTATAAAAGCTTCAAGTAAATGACATGAAAGCAAACAACCTTTAAATACATAAATACATATATACACACACACCTCTGGCAAAAATTGAGAACACTGCCAAACTTACAGTTTGATTTTTCTATTTATAGGCATATTTGAGTAAAATGTAAATTGCTATTTTAGTCGATAAACTACTGACGTGTCTTGCTCGGAATTTCAAAGCAATAAATATTTAATTTTCAGAATAGAAATACCGTATATACTCGTGTATAAGCCGAGATTTTCAGCCCATTTGTTAGGGCTGAAAGTCCCCCTCTCGGCTTATACGCGGGTCATATACGGGGGTCGGCGGGGGAGCGGGGGTGTCGGATTATACTCACCTCTCCGCCGCCGCGGTCTCTGCAGCCCCCCTGCTTCTCCCACGATCTCCGGCTCCTTCCTGCAGCGGTCACATGGAACCGCTCATTAAAGTCATGAATATGCACATATTCATGACTTAAATGAGCGGTACCATGTGACCGCTGTAGGAAGGAGGCGCTGTGGAGAGCGCCGGGAGAAGAGGAGAGGCTGCAGGGACGCGCAGCGGAGGGGTGAGTACAGCGATATTTACCTGCCCTCTCTCCACCGCTGTGCTGCGTCCTCGTCTGACTCCTCTGGCTGTGAATGATAAGGCAGAGGCCGCGATGACGTCGTTAGTGAGCGCCGCGCCCCCTGCCAGATCATTCACTACCGAGGACCAGGAAGAGGGAGCAGCGCTGCGGTGCAGAGAGGACAGGTAAATATATCAGGTGCCGGGGTCCTGAGCGAGCGGTGACACCGGCACCTGTCCCCCATAGCGCGCCGGTGTCACCGCCTGCTCAGGACCCCGGCACCTGGCCCCCAGCGACGAGAGGTGAGTAAGTCATTTTTTTTTTTTTTTTGCAGCAGCAGCAGCATATGGGGCATAATCTGGCACATATGGGGGCATAAACTGTGGAACATATGGGGGCATAATCTGGAGCATATGGGGGCATAATATGGAGCATATGGGGGCATAATCTGTGGAACACATGGGGGCATAATATGGAGCATATGGGGGCATAATATGGAGCATATGGGGGCATAATATGGAGCATATGGGGGAATAAACTGTGGAACATATGGGGCATAATCTGGAGTATATGGGGCATAATATGGAGCATATGGGGGCATAAGCTGTGGAATATATGGGGGCATAATCTGGAGCATATGGGGGCATAAACTGTGGAACATATGGGGGCATAATCTGGAGCATATGGGGCATAATATGGAGCATATGGGGGCATAAGCTGTGGAACATATGGGGGCATAATCTGGAGCATATGGGGGCATAAACTGTGGAACATATGGGGGCATAATCTGGAGCATATGGGGCATAATCTGTGGAACATATGGGGGCATAATCTGTGGAACATATGGGGGCATAATCTGGAGCATATGAGGGCATAATCTGTGGATCATACGGGGGCATAATCTGTGGAGCATCTGGGGGCATAATCTGTGAAGCATCTGGGGGCATAATCTGTGAAGCATCATATGGGGGCATAATCATTTTTCACCCTAGGCTTATACGCAAGTCAATAAGTTTTCCCAGTTTTTTGTGGCAAAATTAGGGGGGGTCGGCTTATACACGGGTCAGCTTATACATGAGTATGTACGGTAGTTGAAATTAGAAAAAAAAAATAATGTTCTTGCAGAACTCAAATGCAAATAAACAAAGTTCATAATCATTTATAAACAACAATACTAATGTTTTAACTCATGACCAGTTAAATCATTATTTAGTGTAACAACCATGAGGCTAAGTTCACACGTTGCGGAATTGCCGCGGAAATTTCCGCGGCAATCCCGCACTTCTCCCGCAGGAAATACGCACGTTTTTTGTGTGCTGATTCCCGCCAGAATAATAGCGTTTTGCAAGCGTAATTAGCTTGCAGAATGCTAGCGTTTTCCTAGCGATCTGTAGCATCGCTTGGAAAACTGATTGACAGGTTGGTCACACGAGTCAAACATAGTGTTTGACAAGTGTGACCAACTTTTTACTATTGATGCCGCCTATGTCGCATCAATAGTAAAAAGATCTAATGTAAAAATAATAAAAAAAATAATAAATAATGATATTCTCACCTTCCGGCGGCCCCCGCAGCCTTCCCGCCTTCAGCGACGCTCCCGGCAACTCCGGTCCCAAGGATGCTTTGCGGCAAATCACACCGATGACGTAGCATCTCGCGAGACCGCTATGCCATCTGGGTGATTCTCGCAAAGGACTCTTGGGACCGGAAGTTGCCGGGAGCGTCGCTGAAGGCGGGAAGGCTGCGGGGGCCGCGGGAAGGCTGCGGGGGCCGCCGGAAGGTGAGAATATCATTATTTTTTATTTTAATTATTGTTTTACCAGGGATATGGTACCCAGGGCCTGGAGGAGAGTCTCCTCTCCTCCAGACCCTGGGTACCACCGCACATGAACCGCTTACATTCCGCAAAATTAATGAACATGTTGCTATTTTTTCCGCAAAGCGTTTTTTTCGCGGAAAAAAAACGCAACATGTGGCCAAAACATGCGGAATCAATTAACATGTATAGGATGCTTAATGCTTGCGTTTTTATCGCGTTTTTACCGCGGAAAACCGCGGAAAAACCGCGAAAAAAACGCAATTATTCCTGATCGTGTGCACTTAGCCTGATTGTTAATCCCAGCTTTCATGCGTCTTGGCATGCTTTCCACCAGTCTGTCACACCGCTTTTAGGCTAAGTGCACACGATCAGGAATAATTGCGTTTTTTTCGCGGTTTTTCCGCGGTTTTCCGCGGTAAAAACGCGATAAAAACGCAAGCATTAAGCATCCTATACATGTTAATTGATTCCGCATGTTTTGGCCACATGTTGCGTTTTTTTTCCGCGAAAAAAACGCTTTGCGGAAAAAATAGCAACATGTTCATTAATTTTGCGGAATGTAAGCGGTTCATGTGCGGTGGTACCCAGGGTCTGGAGGAGAGGAGACTCTCCTCCAGGCCCTGGGTACCATATCCCTGGTAAAACAATAATTAAAATAAAAAATAATGATATTCTCACCTTCCGGCGGCCCCCGCAGCCTTCCCGCGGCCCCCGCAGCTTTCCCGCCTTCAGCGATGCTCCCGGCAACTTCCGGTCCCAGGAGTGCTTTGCGAGAATCACCCAGATGGCATAGCGGTCTCGCGAGATGTACGTCATCGGTGTGATTTGTCGCAAAGCACTCCTGGGACCGGAGTTGCCGGGAGCGTCACTGAGAGGCGGGAAGGCTGCGGGGGCCGCCGGAAGGTGACAATATCATTATTTATTATTTTTTTTATTATTTTTACATTAGATCTTTTTACTATTGATGCGGCATAGGCGGCATCAATAGTAAAAAGTTGGTCACACGTGTCAAACACTATGTGTGACTCGTGTGACCAACCTGTCAATCAGTTTTCCAAGCGATGCTACAGATCGCTAGGAAAACGCTAGCATTCTGCAAGCTAATTACGCTTGCAAAACGCTATTATTCTGGCGGGAATCAGCATACAAAAAACGTGCGTATTTCCTGTGGGAGAAGTGCGGGATTGCCGCGGAAATTTCCGCGGCAATTCCGCAACGTGTGAACTTAGCCTTAAATAACCTTATTACTCTCCTGTCACAAATATGTAAGCCGTTCTTTGTTTGATGGCTGGTGACTCTCCATCTCCCTCTTGATTACATTCCAGAGGCTTTCAATGGGGTTCAGGTCTGGAGATTGGGCAGGCCTTGACAGATTTGTTGTGGTGGTCCTTCATCCACACATTGATTGACCTAGCTGTGTGGCATGGCGCATTGTCCTGCTGGAGGAACCAGTCCTCAGAGTTGGGGAACATTGCCTGAGCAGAAGGAATCCACTGTTTTTCCAGGATAACCTTGTATGCGGCTTGATTCATACGTCATTCGCAGATTAACCTGCGCAATTCCAGCCTTGCTGAAGCATCCCCAGATCACCACCGATCCTCCACCAAATTTCACAATGGGTGCAAGACACTGTGGCTTGTACGCCTCTCCAGGTCTAACCATTAGACGACCAGGTGATGGGCAAAGCTGAAAGTTAGACTCAGAAGATTATCTTACTCCAGTCCTCTATGGTCCAATCCTTATGGTCTTTGGCAAACTTCAGCCTGGCTCTCCTTGGCTTCTCATTGATGAAAGGCTTTTTTCAAGCTTTACATGAATTGAGCCCTGCCTCTAGGAGCCTGTTACGAACAGTTCTTGCCGTGCATTTCACCCCAGCTGCCATTCATTTTGTAGGTCACTTGATGTCATCCTGTGGTTGCTGAGTGACAGAAAGAAGGATTTTTGGTACTTACTTGGAGTCTTCATTGGGGGACACAGCACCCTCCCCTAAATCCATACCAGGAAACAAAGCATTCCCCGCCCCCCAAACTCCGGCCGGACACATCTTCCGGCGCTATCGTCGACACACAAGCGCCGCCCACCGCTTCGTGCATCAGCGTGTGGACGACGCACAAGCCTCCCCAGACCCTGCAAATGTCTCACAGCGTCGCCAGCACCGGGACACGCACCCTGCCTGCGCTAGCCCCGGCTCCACCCTGCCGGAAGGCCGTACATCGCCCACGAGGCGAGCCAGCCAGGGAACAAAGCGTTCCCCGCCCCCAAACTCTAGCCGGACACACCTCCTTCCGGCGCTATCGTCGACACACAAGCGCCACCCACAGCTTCCTGCATCAGCGCGTGGACGACGCACAAGCCTCCCCAGACCCTGCACGTGTCTCACAGCGCCAGCACACAGGAGGATCCATCCCCGGCTTCGCCTGCCGGCCTCAGGGGGACACAGCTACTGCACACCATACCGCAGCTGCCACCACCGATCACTGAGTACCGATAAGCAGGGGCACTGGTAAGCTCGGCACCCCACAGACCCTACCAAAACCCCACGTAGCCCCACTCCACTTAGCTGCATAGCCCACCGCGCAAGGCCGTACTCGCTCAGCAGCCGTGTCCTCGCAGCAACAGCACACCGTTGCCCAGACCCTACCTATGCCCAACCCCGCTGCACCAGCTCAGTTCCCCACGGTGGTCCACTACGCTTGTGCCCTTTGTAAGAAAAAGTGGGCTTCAGGCCAAGAGTCCCCCCCTCTGCTCGTCCTGCGTCCCCACCACCATGTCTGCCCATCAGGAAACCACCAATGCCGGGGAGGAGAACGCCCCCACCCCTCCGGAGTGGGCCGTCGCTATGTCTCAGTCCGTCTCGGACTTGACAAAAATATAGCAGTCCCTCGTACAGGTCCTGGAGCATATGCCACAGCTAACTGCCGCCACCAGTGCTACGAACGCCACCCACGGCGATTCGCCTGCACCCGACCACGACCCTCACAGAGGCAGAGCAAAGCACAGAACAAGAAAGAGTACTTGTTTTAGTTCCCCGTCCAGCTCACCGGGCCCATCGGCGACTCCCAGTCTGCCCCGGTCTACCCGTTCTCCCTCCCCGGAGGCGGACATCGGGTCGGATGTACCGTCCCAGTCAGGGTCTGACTCCGAGGATGATCATTCCTCAGGGACACAGAACATGGTTGATAGCCTCATCTCGGCTATCATACAGACCCTCGAAATTAAAGAGGACGAGGCAGTCGCCCAGGACAACTCCTTCATATTCAAAAGGGTCAAACGACCCTCAAGGGTCTTCCCCAATCACAAGGAGTTCGAGGCTACTACAGCCCGACACTGGGAAAACCCCAGAAAGCGTTTCCCGGGAAGGAGACGGCTAGACGTCCTATACCCCTTCAGCTCTGACCTGGTAACCAAATGGTCCGAGTCCCCCAAGGTGGACCCACCTATCTCCCGCTTGTCCGCCCATACGGTCCTGTACATCTCTGACGTTGTGGCATTCAAGGACGCCACGGACAGACAGATCGAAGCCCTGACAAAATCTGCCTTTGAGGTATCAGGCGCATCACTCTGTCCCAACTTCGCCTCCACCAGGGTGGCAAAACCCGTATCGGCCTGGGCCAAAATTCTCAAACGGGGCATCCCGTCTGAGGTCCCAACAGAGGAACTTTCTGACTTAGCGGACCAGATCGCTCAAGCAGGCCTCCTTGGATGCCGCCGCCTGCTCCGCAAGGGCAAACAGCAACATTCTCGCAATTCGCCGGGTCCTTTGGCTAAAGGAGTGGAACGCGGACCCAGCTTCAAAAAAGTCCTTAACTAGCCACCCCTTCCAGGGTTCTAGGCTCTTCGGGTCCAAACTGGACCAGATCATCTCTGACGCCACGGAGGGCAAGGGTAACTCTCTGCCCCAATACGGACCAAAACGGCCCTACAACAGGAAGGGACAACAGCCCATTTCCCCTTCCATACGTTCACCGCCTCAGGCGGCTCCAATCAACAGGAACGACCTCCTTCCCATGGAGACAGAAGGAAACCTTCCTTCAAGTCTACCCCCACTGAAGAAACAAGAGCCGCCCCCCTAAGTCAACCAGTAACAGGAATCATAGATTTCCCCCTAAATGACGGGTCAACCCCACCTGGGAACCCTTCCAGGAGGGGGGGGGGGGGGGGGGGGGGGAGACTCCTTTTGTTCAAGGAAACCTGGCTGTCAGTCGTCAACGACGCCTGGGTAAGGAAGATCATCACGTCCGGATACAAAATAGAGTTTTCTTCCCGCTTCCCGCCCAGAGACGCTCTTTCGCCTCTCACCCACCAAAGCAGCCCTCACATCTCCCAGGGTTTCTCTGCGCAGGCGCCTCCCGGCTAGAAGCAGAAGTGATCGTCCCCATCACGAACGAACGGTTCTCCGGGTTCTACTCAAACCTCTTCGTAGTCCCGAAAAAGGACGGCTCCCTTAACCAGATCCTAGACCTCAAATGGCTGAACCGCCATCTTCGGAGCCGCCACTTCAAAATGGAGTCCTTGCGCTCGGTAATCACCTCCATGGAGCCGGGGGAATTTCTTTGCTCCGTGGACATACAGGATGCTTACCTACACATTCCTGTCTGCATCAAACACCAAAAGTACCTCCGCTTTGCAGTGCAGAACACCATTACCAGTTCACAGCTCTCCCGTTCGGCCTGGCCTCCGCCCCCAGAGTCTTCACAAAGGTCATGGCAGCGGTTATGGCCATCCTTCGATCCAAGGGGATCCTCATAATCCCCTACCTCGACGATCTCCTAGTCAAAGGTCTGTCACGCCAGGACTGCAACCAAAGCCTCCAGATCACCCTGAGCACCTTATCCTGCCTCGGGTGGCTCATCAACAGGGAGAAATCGACCCTGCTGATACCAACCTAACGCCTTCTCTTTCTGGGCATGGAACTCGACACCATTCGGGCTCGAGTCTTCCCCCCGGAGAACTACTACTCTCTCAGACAGGGGATCAAAGCCCTAAAGCGACCAGCCCCTCTTCCCCTACGTTTCGGCCTCAGAGTCCTGGGGAAGATGGTCACCTCCATGGAGGCAGTACCATACGCGTAGTTCCACACACGTCCCCTCCAGCTTGCCCTCTTGTCGTCATGGGACAAGAAGCCAGTGTCCCTAGACCGCCCAGTGTCCCTTCCGCCCAAAGTGAAACAGTCCCTCACTTGTTGGACGGTGGCCTCCTCCATCCTACACGGAAGATCATCACCACCGACGCCAGCCTGGAAAACAAAGGTAAAACGTTAACACAACACAAAACCTGTAAGGGAAAAAAAGACTGCGGATCTGGTGTTAGATCCAGGTCCGCCTCCTACAGACACTAATCAAAAAGCTGAGTTGCTTTGTGCCTGTCGGTGGGTGTATACTGCTGGTGAGGAGTCCACTTTTGCCTTATGTAACGGGTCTGGGAGGCGGAACCTCTGAGCTACTATACAAAGGGTATAGGAGAATGGTGTGCACTCAGGGTATAGGAGATGAGGTGCTGGTGAAATTGGATCAAAATGATACCAACAACCGTAGAGATAGTAAATTCACCGCACACAAAATTGGAAATTTGTGCAAAGAAATGTAGTTTTATTCAAACAATACTCAATCCAAAAGAGAGGAAAATAGTGCCATAGGAAAAACTAGTACAATATACTGGTACCCAACGTTTCGGCCCCTCCTGGGCCTTACTCATGGGTAACTAGAAAATAAAATAAAATACATAGTGTAAGATACATATTTACAGTGGTGCAGTATATTTATAGACATTTATATACAATATATACAATGTAGTGAGAATGGTTTAGAGATTGTACTTTGGATCAACTAGTAAAGGTTAGAAAAAGCTAGATACTCAAATTAACCAGAAAATTGATATTATATGCAGATTCATTGAAAAAAATATAGCATTAAACGTTGTCTAAGTTATATTGTGTAATGCATCGTATAATGCACAATTAAAAGAGAGAACAGAGAGGCCAAGTAACAATTTACCTTAGTAGTATAAGTACAGAAAGAAAAAATGGCACTGATGGATGATACAGGGTTCCTGATAGTATCCCTTATGACACACCGTGCTGTAGATAATGTTGAAATAAGTTATTAATGATGTACAAAAAGATAGATTCTGAAATATATAAACAGATCTCAGTATTACCTGTGTGTACTAGGAATAAAGTATATCCTATATGTGGATATAGGGGATCCTGTATGTGGTATCAACCGCGGTTGATCCACATATAGGATATACTTTATTCCTAGTACACACAGGTAATACTGAGATCTGTTTCATTATTAATAACTTATTTCAACATTATCTACAGCACGGTGTGTCATAAGGGATACTATCAGGAACCCTGTATCATCCATCAGTGCCATTTTTTCTTTCTGTACTTATACTACTAAGGTAAATTGTTACTTGGCCTCTCTGTTCTCTCTTTTAATTGTGCATTATACGATGCATTACACGATATAACTTAGACAACGATTAATGCTATATTTTTTTCAATGAATCTGCATATAATATCAATTTTCTGGTTAATTTGAGTATCTAGCTTTTTCTAACCTTTACTAGTTGATCCAAAGTACAATCTCTAAACCATTCTCACTACATTGTATATATTGTATATAAATGTCTATAAATATACTGCACCACTGTAAATATGTATCTTACACTATGTATTTTATTTTATTTTCTAGTTACCCATGAGTAAGGCCCAGGAGGGGCCGAAACGTTGGGTACCAGTATATTGTACTAGTTTTTCCTATGGCACTATTTTCCTCTCTTTTGGATTGAGTATTGTTTGAATAAAACTACATTTCTTTGCACAAATTTCCAATTTTGTGTGCGGTGAATTTACTATCTCTACGGTTGTTGGTATCATTTTGATCCAATTTCACCAGCACCTCATCTCCTATACCCTGAGTGCACACCATTCTCCTATACTATTATTGTTATTGGTTCGTGCACCGGGTCACCAGATGACGACAGAAACCTTTGCATATGACGCTACTACCAGCTCAAACATTCTATCACAAGTCTCTATTAGTAATGATTTTTTATTGACACCTGCACATGAATTGAGAACAAGAGACTATGAGAAGGAGAGACGCAAATTGCTCTCGTACGATTTACACTGTATCACACTGGCAGAGTATCAAAGGCAAGGGAGGATTCCCAGGGGCCTGAGATGCAATCTACACCCTACCCTATTCAAAGAAAATGAAGAATTCTGCGATAGATATAAAAAGATTCTAAACAAATGTTCGTTGGATATTATAATTCTAACTGTTGAATATTTACAGAAGGCTATAACTGAGACCAGAGAGAGAATTAAAGCAGTTGAAACCCAACTCTCTTCTACACTTTCGTCCTCCGACTGGTCGACACTGAAGGAGAAAACCGAGAAAATCATACTAGAACAACAAAAGTTCCTACAAGAAAGAAAGCGCCAAAAATTTCAGCGCGACGCCGACGATTACACGAACAACAGAGTGTATAGATGGAACGACTACTCCGGTCCGAATACCTGGCGTCGTCAGCCGAATCGGAGACAAGGATCGTTCAGCACGGAAAGCGACTCTTCCGCCGGTTCAACGAGATCTCATTTTTTAGGACAAGGCCGCAAGGGAGGACAGAATCGTTACGACAAACGAGACGATCGAGGCGAAAGAATGGCGACCAGATCTCAGGTAGGACTACATCGAACTTAGTGATTAACATTTCTAATTACACACTCTCCCCAGCGGAATTGAGCGTGTTGCAGAAAGGACTATCTTTCTGCCCCACTCCTACCTGGGACTCGTTTCAACTTGAGAAAGATCTCCAGCGGTTCTACCGAACTATAAGGCTTAAGACGTACTTTGGCACCAAGGTGGATACCCCTGGCGTGGGAACGCCTGCCCATGAGGACGTATTCATGGCAGAGTGCTCCATTGACAACTTGGGCCTACGTAATCCTAGTTCATTTAATCCACCCCAGACCGCACATGCCGCCGAAACGTTTATTTCATTTGTAGAACGTGATGTCAAATCTCTAATACATGAACAGCGATTGGGTTTCTTCCCTCATCATAGAAATTTAACACCCTCTGAAAATCAGGCACTAGTGGCATTACACAACAATAAGAACATTGTCATCAAGCCCGCTGACAAGGGGGGAGCTACGGTTATTCTGGAACGCTCCCTCTACGTCAACGAGGTGAGGCGCCAACTCTCAGATTCCAACACTTACCAAATACTTCCAGGAGATCCCACTCTAGAAATAAGTCGTAGAGTCCAAACCCTCTTAAACACGTACTTAGACAGACGAGTTATTGATACAAAAACAAAAACATTCCTAACCAAAGCACATCCCAGTATACCGGTATTCTACGTTCTACCAAAAATACACAAATCGCTAACAAATCCTCCAGGTAGACCTATCGTAGCATCTACGGACTCAATATTATCACCACTCTCAATCTTCCTTGAGAAGATGTTAACTCCATTGGTGAAGACTACTCCATCTTTTTTGCTAGACACTGGGCATTTCTTGAAAATCATCAGGGATTTCAAAATTACCTCACCTGACAGTATACTGGTGACTATGGATATCAATAGCCTTTACACTTCCATCTCGCACATTAAGGGCATACAGGCTACCAGAACATTACTAGAGACCTCTACAATGTCACCTGAATCCATACAATTCTACTTAGATCTCCTCACTATGGTACTACATGATAATTACTTTCTATTTGAGGACACTTTTTACCTACAACTGCGTGGTACTGCCATGGGCAGCAACGTAGCACCAGCCTACGCGAATGCATATATGCATGCATTTGAGCTTAGCTACATATACCCTACTGCAGCATATACGGGATCGATACATTGTTATCACAGATACATTGATGACATTTTCTTTATCTGGTCGGGTACTCTTGAATCATTGAAATCATTTCACTCCTATCTTAATGCTCTTGACGTAGATTTACAATTTACGATACAACATGATTTCAACAGTATCCCTTTTCTTGATACACTGGTACTTAAAGATTCATTGGGTAATCTCACAACGGACCTGTACAGTAAGCCAACTGATTGTAACAGCTTGCTACATTACTCCAGTAGCCACCCTAGGGCAACAAAGGAGAGTCTGCCCGGTCCCAGTTTACACGTATTTCCAGAATCGTCACTAATCCGGGCTTACTTTCAGCACGGCTAGACGAAACAGCTCAAAAATTTCGAGATAGAGACTATCCGTCCAAATTACTGGAACTAGAAAAAACACGTATTCTAAATCCACCACCCAATGATCCTCCTGTGATTAAGACAGAGAGAGTACCCTTTGTACACACGTACCATCCTTTAATGAACAAGGTACATTATGCTATACGTAAACATTGGCCTTTGCTATCTAGGGCCTATCCCTCCATTGAGGCATTTAAGACACCTACCCTGATGTGCAATAGACGAGCCCCTAACTTGAAGGACAAATTGGTACGTGCCGACATTGGAAGCTCCCGCCCTACTTTAATACAGAGCCACCTTACCACACAACGTCGGGGCACTTTCCCGTGCCTAAACTGTGCATGTTGTTCCAATGTCATCAGATCAGATACTGTTACTCACCCACGTACGGGTAAATCCTTTCCGATTCATGGATACTATACTTGTAATTCGAATTTTGTCATATATGTAATTAAATGTCCATGTGGCCTCCTATACGTGGGTGAGACAACACAGCATGCAAAAGAAAGAATTGCGAGTCATAAATCGACGATTCGATGTGGTAAAAATTGGCTGCCGCTACCGGATCACTTCTCGAAGTTCAAACATACTGTAGCTCAAATGAAGTTCCAGATTATTGAACATGTTCCCAGGTCCCGTAGGGGCGGGGACCGTATAAGACGACTTAAGCTACGAGAGAGCTACTGGATTCATAAGTTGGACACATTATCTCCACGTGGTCTTAACAGGGAGATGGATTGGCTTCTATAATCTAATCTATTGCATATGTTCTTTAATCCATATACTATATTTTCTTTAATCTATATATTGAATTTTTTTGCAGACACGCTGACTGCCCCTTATCGTTGGTAAGTCATTCCTTCATTTTTTATTTTTTATTTTATTTTTATTTTTTAATTTTTTTAATTTTATTTCATTTTTATTTTCAATTTTATTATAATTTTTATTTTTTCAATTTTTTCATTTTTTTATTCTTATTTCATTCCACTATCTTTTTATTTATTTTTATTTTTTACTTTTTACTCTATTTCATCTGTTTTTTCATTTTGTCAATTTTCTTTTCTTTTATTACAACTTTTCAGATATTCCTTTTCCTTTATTTTTATTTCCCTTTATTTTCACTTTGTATTTTCATCTTTTCCCTCTATTTTCATTTTCAATATTTTTCTTTTTTTCAATTTTTTAGTTCTATTTTGTTCACAGTTTTGTTATCCAATCCATTTCTCCTTTTTCTACCACTATATTCTCTCATTCCCCTCTCATTATGTCCACTTCTATCGATACATTGCATATTACATATTTATGCCTCCTTCCCTAATTAAGGCCCCTTAATTTCATTCCCTCTCTCCTGTGGTACTGCGCCATTATACTTTATCTCAACAGGCCATTCGTTATCCTCACTCACAAACTGAACAATTGCCTGCACATATTCCCACCATTACAATGGCTACCACCGTCACTACTGCGCATGTCTCACGATGTGCGCCACATCACTTCCGGTCCGGATGACACACATCCGGTCCGACGTCATACGGCGCTGCCTTTAAAATCCCCCACAACCACACAACGTGGTCTGAACATTCAGCAGGAGGCAGGGCGCGGGAGCGCCGCCTATATACCGACGATCACATCTCTCCCAGGTATATTTTACTACTTCCGATCAAAGGGACAAATCGGTGTAGCATCAGACTGGATACCGATCTATAATGGGCCGTTTGTGTTATTACTACAGGCTATATCCATTAGAGCTATCCACTATAGCTACCCCGGTGGGCAGGACACTCAGAACGCCGCCATTCTAACTGACCTAAGTGCTAAGGTAGGATACACTCCTTCTAATCCTCCTCAGCAGGTTTTTTCCACCACTATAACATAAGCTTATTTCACATATAGGCGGTTGATACCACATACAGGATCCCCCATATCCACATATAGGATATACTTTATTCCTAGTACACACAGGTAATACTGAGATCTGTTTATATATTTCAGAATCTATCTTTTTGTACATCATTAATAACTTATTTCAACATTATCTACAGCACGGTGTGTCATAAGGGATACTATCAGGAACCCTGTATCATCCATCAGTGCCATTTTTTCTTTCTGTACTTATACTACTAAGGTAAATTGTTACTTGGCCTCTCTGTTCTCTCTTTTAATTGTGCATTATACGATGCATTACACAATATAACTTAGACAACGTTTAATGCTATATTTTTTTCAATGAATCTGCATATAATATCAATTTTCTGGTTAATTTGAGTATCTAGCTTTTTCTAACCTTTACTAGTTGATCCAAAGTACAATCTCTAAACCATTCTCACTACATTGTATATATTGTATATAAATGTCTATAAATATACTGCACCACTGTAAATATGTATCTTACACTATGTATTTTATTTTATTTTCTAGTTACCCATGAGTAAGGCCCAGGAGGGGCCGAAACGTTGGGTACCAGTATATTGTACTAGTTTTTCCTATGGCACTATTTTCCTCTCTTTTGGATTGAGTATTGTTTGAATAAAACTACATTTCTTTGCACAAATTTCCAATTTTGTGTGCGGTGAATTTACTATCTCTACTATACAAAGGGGCGGACCTTGTAAGAGAGCGGGTGGCGACCAGGGTGGACGGGCAGGTAGTCACAGCAGATAAGCGAGGTAGTCTCTGGATGAACGGGCAGGAAGTTGCGGCAAGTGACCGAGGCAGTCTCTGGAAGAGTGGGCAGGAGGTCACGGCAAGTGACCGGGGCAGTCTCTGGATGAGTGGGCAGGAGGTCACGGCAAGTGACCGGGGCAGTCTCTGGATGAGTGGGTAGGAGGTCACGGCAAGTGACCGGGGCAGTCTCTGGATGAGTGGGTAGGAGGTCACGGCAAGTGACCGGGGCAGTCTCTGGATGAGTGGGTAGGAGGTCACGGCAAGTGACCGGGGCAGTCTCTGGATGAGTGGGTAGGAGGTCACGGCAAGTGACCGGGTAGTCTCTGGATGAGTGGGTAGGAGGTCACGGCAAGTGACCGGGGCAGTCTCTGGATGAGTGGGTAGGAGGTCACGGCAAGTGACCGGGGCAGTCTCTGGATGAGTGGGTAGGAGGTCACGGCAAGTGACCGGGGTAGTCTCTGGAGGAGTGTAGATACGACCTGTGATGGCTGAGCCTCCAGGTAGGCTAGCAGGCAGGTAACGGATGAGCGCTCCCAGGTGAGCGGGCAGGCAGGTAACAGATGAGCACTCCCAGGTGAGTGGGCAGACAGGTAACAGATGAGCGCTCCCAGGTGAGCGGGCAGGCAGGTAACAGATGAGTGCTCCCAGGTGAGCGTGCAGGCAGATAACAGATGAACGCTCCCAGGTGAGCGTGCAGGCAGGTAACAGATGAGCGCTCCCAGGTGAGCGTGCAGGCAGGTAACAGATGAGCGCTCCCAGGTGAGCGTGCAGGCAGGTAACAGATGAGCGCTCCCAGGTGAGCGTGCAGGCAGGTAACAGATGAGCGCTCCCAGGTGAGCGTGCAGGCAGGTAACAGATGAGCGCTCCCAGGTGAGCGTGCAGGCAGGTAACAGATAGCGACAGACAGGTATCTGGCAAGGACCCTGAGGACTGAAGCAGAGTAGTGAACTGTGCAACAACATTGCTCGGGCACCTCCATTTTGGAGGAGGGGCCTTATATAAGGTGAAGTCCTCCGGCCATTGGCCGGGGACTTCTTAGGACGACGCGCGCGGCCCCTTTAAGAGGGGGGGGGGGGGCAGCGCCCGCGCGCGCGCCCTAAGCACAGAGGCAGGAAAGGAGCGTGCACCGCCAGCAGAGCGGCAGGAGGACGCCGGACCTGGAGCAGAGGGGTGAGGGGAACAGCGTCCCTGCCTGGCAGAGGGCAGGGACGCCGACGCTACAGTACCCCCCCCCCCTTTAGGCCCCCCCTTTTTTAGGCTAAAAGTAATTTAGCTAGGATGAGAGGGGCATGGATGTTCTCCCGAGGTTCCCATGTTCTCTCCTCAGGACCAAACCCCTTCCAATCCACCAAAAAATAGGTCTTCCTTCTTACCCTTTTGGTGGCCAAAATGTTCTCTACCTCAAATTCGTTTTCAGCTGAAACCGGAGCAGGAGGCGTACCTGTAGACTTGGAAAAAGAGTTAAGTACCACCGGTTTGAGTAGAGATACATGGAAGGAGTTAGGGATCCGCAAGTTGGCCGGCAGTTTCAATTTATAGGCCACTGGGTTGATTTGACTGATGACCTCCAAAGGACAGATGAATCGAGGCCCTAACTTATAGAAAGGAATCTTGAGCCGGACATACTTGGACGAGAGCCAGACCTTATCCCCAGGACGGAATTGAGGAGGATCCAGACGTTTTTTGTCAGCATGTCTTTTCATACGGTCGGACGACAGAAGGAGTGCGGACCGGGTACTCTCCCATATGGAGGAAAATTTGTTAACAAGAGATTCCGCAGCCGGATTGTCCACTGAGATGGAGACGGGAAATGGGATCCGAGGATGCTGACCGAAGACTACAAAAAACGGGGATTTGGAGGAAGATTCGCTCTCGTGATTGTTGTAAGAAAATTCGGCCCATGGCAGGAGATCCACCCAGTCAGAATGGTGGACATTAACGAAGTGCCGGAGGTAACTGGTCAGGATCTGATTGACCCGCTCAACTTGACCATTGGACTGTGGTGGTAGGCGGAGAAGTCCAAGGTGACGTCTAGCAATTTACAAGTGGCTCTCCAGAAACGTGAGGTGAACTGTACCCTCGATCCGACACGATATGGTGAGGCAGGCCATGAAGACGGAAGATGTGGCGGATAAAGTCTTTAGCCAGCTTGGGTGCAGACGGGAGGCCTGGCAGGGGAATAAAATGAGCCATCTTGGAAAAGCGGTCAACGACCACCCAAATGACCGTACAACCGGCAGAAACGGGAAGGTCCGTTATGAAGTCCATGGCTATACGCTGCCAGGGAGAAGCGGGTACAGGAAGCGGAAGGAGACGACCGGCAGGCAGAAGTCTCGGAACCTTGTTGCGGCCACATGAGGCACAGGCAGAAACAGTCTATTACGTCCTTGTGCAGGGTAGGCCACCAGTAATGCCGAGTAATAAGCTGGAGGGTCTTTTTTTGACCGGCGTGGCCAGCTAATTTAGACGAATGGCCCCAGTGTAGGATTCTCTCCCGATCGGGTACCGATACGAACGTCTTACCGGGAGGGAGACGATTTAGACTCACGGGAGCCACCTGCATTACTCTGGCGGGATCGATGATATGTTTCGGTTCCTCCTCGAGATCCGACACCAGGAAGGATCGGGACAAGGCGTCCGCCTTGATGTTCTTGTCTGCCGGGCGAAAATGTAGAACAAAATCGAAACGAGCAAAAAACAAGGACCACCGGGCCTGACGTGGGTTAAGTCTCTGGGCATGCTGGAGGTAAGCCAAGTTTTTGTGGTCAGTGTAAATAATTACCGGATGAAGAGCCCCCTCGAGTAGGTAACGCCACTCCTCCAATGCCAGCTTGATGGCCAATAACTCTCGGTCTCCTATGGAATAATTGCGCTCAGAAGAGGAGAAGAGTTTGGAGAAGAAGCCACAAGTTACCATCCTCCCGGAAGATGATTTTTGAGTAAGTACCGCTCCGGCTCCAGAGGAGGAAGCGTCAACCTCCAGGAAGAACTGCTTGTTGCCGTCCGGGCGATGCAGCACCGGGGCGGAAGAGAAGGCCTGCTTTAAGGAAAGAAAGGCCTCTTCTGCTTCGGGCGTCCATTCTTTGGGGTTAGTACCCTTACAGGTAAGTGCGGAAATTGGGCCAGTCCGGGAAGAGAAGTGCGGTATGAAGAGGCGGTAGTAGTTGGCGAAGCCCAGGAACCGCTGAATGGCCTTCAATCCCTCCGGTCGGGGCCATTTCTCGATGGCCGACAGTTTCTCTGGATCCATTCGCAGACCGGTCTGAGAAATAACGTAGCCCAAAAACGGCAGCGAGGTCTGCTCAAAGAGGCATTTCTCAAATTTAGCGAAGAGGTGATTCTGCCTGAGCAGAACCTGACGAACGTCCCTCCGGTGAGTCTGGAGATCCGGAGAGAAGACCAAGATGTCGTCCAGGTACACCACTACGCAGGAGTAGAGAAGGTCCCGGAAGATGTCATTGACCAACTCTTGAAAGACGGCAGGAGCATTACAGAGACCAAAGGGCATCACTTGATATTCATAGTGGCCGTCCCGGGTGTTAAATGCAGTCTTCCATTCATCCCCTTGACGGATACGGACCAGGTTGTTCGCCCCACGGAGATCCAGTTTGGTGAAGATTCTAGCCCCCCTCAAACGATCAAATAATTCTGGAATGAGCGGAAGGGGGTATTTATTCTTCACCGTGATCTGGTTAAGACCTCTATAGTCTATACAGGGGCGAAGAGAGCCGTCCTTTTTTACGAAAAAGAAGCCTGCTCCTGCCGGGGAGGTAGATTTCCGGATGAATCCCCTGGCCAAATTCTCCTCGATATATTCGGACATCGACCGGGTCTCAGCAGCGGATAATGGGTAAATACGCCCACGGGGAGGCGTAGTACCAGGTAACAGGTCGATAGGACAATCGTATGGTCTGTGAGGAGGTAATGTCTCTGCCTCTTTTTTATTAAAGACATCAGCAAATGACCAATAGGGGATCGGAAGTCCAGGTAGATTAGTTGGGGTAGGAGAAGGACAGACAGGATGAACAGGAACCAAACACGTCTTATGACAATCCTGTCCCCAGCGAAGAACCTCTCCGGTCTGCCAGTCGAGCACGGGTCCATGTCTTTGGAGCCAAGGTAGCCCTAGTAAGAGGGCGTGAGAGAGTCCAGGCAGAACATGAAAAGAGATGCTCTCAGAATGCAGCATTCCCACTTGCAGAGTTATGGGTTTGGTGATGAGTTGGATGGGTGTGGTAAAAGACCCCCGTCCACAGCAGCGACTGATAATGGTACAACCAGAGGTTTGGTGGGAATGCGGTATTTTTCTACCAGGGACTGTGACATAAGATTCCCGGCTGCTCCAGAGTCAAGTTGGGCTAGTTCAAAATAACGATTTTCCCCACAGAGAATAGAGACTGACAGCAGCAGAGATGGAGAGGCTTTCTCCTTGTCTAGGTTGACCTCTCTGAGCGAACCTAGACACAGGCGTTTCCCGACCTCTCCGGACAGGTACGAATCCGATGCTCCTTACTGCCACAGTAGAAGCAACTCCCCTCAGCACGGCGTAATTCCTGACGGGTTTTGACCATCTTGGTCTGGTCGACCTGCATAGGCTCAGGAGAGTGTAATTGGGGAGAAACGGAGGGAGTGACGGGTTTCTGAAACGTAGGAGCTAGACGTGGAAACCTCACGGGTGACCTCTTTGGCCCACTCCTGGAACCGTAGGTCAATCCGGGTGGCGAGAGTTATAAGGTCATCGAGAGTGGTAGGAATGTCCCGACCGGCGAGTTCATCCTTAATACGGCCGGACAAACCCTCCCAGAAAATGGATACCAGAGCGTCGTTGTCCCAGGCCAGCTCCGATGCAAGGGTACGAAACGGTATGGCATATTGGCCCACGGTGAGACTTCCCTGACGGAGGCGTAGCAGAGATGATGCGGATGAGATCTTTCGTCCGGGCTCGTCAAAGACTTTCCGAAAAGCCGTGAGAAAGGCAGACAGGTCGGACACCAGAGGATCTCCTCTCTCCCAAAGAGGATTCAGCCAGGCCAGGGCCTCCCCAGTGAGATGGGACATGATGAAGGCAATTTTGGCCTGGTCGGAGTTAAACTGGTGGGAGAGAAGTTCAAAGTGCAGAGTGCACTGATTAATGAAGCCCCGAGCCTGAGCAGGGTCGCCTCCGAAGCGAGGAGGTGCAGAGAGCCGGGGTCCGTGACAGGAGCCCATGGTATTGGGGAGCAGAGGGGCTGCCGGATTGCGAGTCATGGCACCAGCGGTGGTAGCTGGTGGAGCTGTCAGAGTGTCCAGGCGAGAATTGACATTCCGCAGGTGACCCAGGATGGACTCCTGTTGGGACTTCTGACGGGACAGTTCATGACACAGGTCCGAGATGGAGGGAACTTGGGCGCCACCGGGTTCCATGGCCCGAGCAAACTGTAACGGGTCTGGGAGGCGGAACCTCTGAGCTATTATACAAAGGGGCGGACCTTGTAAGAGAGCGGGTGGCGACCAGGGTGGACGGGAAGGTAGTCACAGCAGATAAGCGAGGTAGTCTCTGGATGAACGGGCAGGAAGTCGCGGCAAGTGACCGAGGCAGTCTCTGGAAGAGTGGGCAGGAGGTCACGGCAAGTGACCGGGGCAGTCTCTGGATGAGTGGGCAGGAGGTCACGGCAAGTGACCGGGGCAGTCTCTGGATGAGTGGGTAGGAGGTCACGGCAAGTGACCGGGGCAGTCTCTGGATGAGTGGGTAGGAGGTCACGGCAAGTGACCGGGGCAGTCTCTGGATGAGTGGGTAGGAGGTCACAGCAAGTGACCGGGGCAGTCTCTGGATGAGTGGGTAGGAGGTCAGGGCAAGTGACCGGGGCAGTCTCTGGAGGAGTGTAGATACGACCTGTGATGGCTGAGCCTCCAGGTAGGCTAGCAGGCAGGTAACGGATGAGCGCTCCCAGGTGAGCGGGCAGGCAGATAACAGATGAGCACTCCCAGGTGAGTGGGCAGACAGGTAACAGATGAGCGCTCCCAGGTGAGCGGGCAGGCAGGTAACAGATGAGCGCTCCCAGGTGAGCGTGCAGGCAGGTAACAGATGAACGCTCCCAGGTGAGCGTGCAGGCAGGTAACAGATGAGCGCTCCCAGGTGAGCGTGCAGGCAGGTAACAGATGAGCGCTCCCAGGTGAGCGTGCAGGCAGGTAACAGATGAGCGCTCCCAGGTGAGCGTGCAGGCAGGTAACAGATAGCGACAGACAGGTATCTGGCAAGGACCCTGAGGACTGAAGCAGAGTAGTGAACTGTGTAACAACATTGCTCGGGCAACTCCATTTTGGAGGAGGGGCCTTATATAAGGTGAAGTCCTCCGGCCATTGGCCGGGGACTTCTTAGGACGACGCGCGCGGCCCCTTTAAGCATCATACCCCCATAGTAACTGTGTCCCCCAATGAAGCGATAAAGAAATAAGATTTGTTTCAGGAGATCACCTAATCAGAAGCACATTTAGTAGAATGAGGTGTACTCTGGTTGGAATTCAACTGACACTGGAATGGAATGGCTGTCAGACATGTAGAGAAGCTGATTTTTAAAAAACTGTAGTGATGTCTTAATTTTTCCCAGAGCTATATATCCACACACAGTATATACTCTAGTATTAGCCAAGATACCTAATTGTACCTCAAAAAACAGGAAAACTTATTGACACAAGTATACGCCGGCGGGGATACAGCAGCTACTGGGTCCGCAAGTCTACTCTCTCCCCGTAGGTCCACGAGTCTCCCAAGGGGGTGCTTCTCATCCACTTCTTCACAGCAGCGCATCCTGTCATGTATGACGTCCCGGAGGTGTGGGCATGCCGGTAACATATGAAGCAGCAGTAGCAGTCGTGTAGGCAAGCATTAGCCATCCGGTAATTGGAGGTTGTGGGAGGCATGTATTTTCGCTGCACACACTGAAGCGTGCAGCACTGAAAACCCAGTCCGCCCGCAACCTCCACCTGACGTACGGCTACCGCTTGCTCCATATGTCACTGGCACGCAGCTACCTCCGGGACTCAAGAGATACAGTGCTCTTCCGCTGCTGTGAAGGATGAGGTAAAAAAAAAAAAAAGAAAAAAGAAAAAAAACCAGGGAAGAGACAGATCAGGGGAGAGGGGAAAAAAAGAATGGTGGGGGTGACACGAGTCTAAGCCAAGAGGGGCACTTTCATGCAAAAAATAAAAAATTTGCTGAAAAAGTCAGCTTATACTCCAACATACGTTGTTTTGTTTCAAATAAACAATTAAGAAATTCTAAGTCTAGAAAGCTGAAAGACCCATGAAGAACATAGTACTGACTACCACTGTCCACTGTATGGTAACCTTCTAGTTGTCATAGCTGCAGACCTTTATATGGGGAGATCTGCATAGCAATGTTAAAAAATTCGGCCACTGATGCTCCAGCAGTGAGTGAAGTGGTGCAAGGCTTGAGTGGAATCTCAAAGTGTAATAAAGCGCATGAAAAAGTAATTTTAATGAAATTCAACTAGAAATGGACCTTCCACAGATGTCATGTGTAAAAAGCAGAACTGCTGTAAGAAATTCCCCATTTACACATGAAAAAATACTGTATCTTACAGCAATGCTGCAGCTTACAATTTTTGGTCTTTTTAAAAATGTATCTATTATATTCTGAATTGGTATCACACCTCCACCCACATCTGACAAACAAGTTTACAGACATCGAATGTATGGGTGAAGTTTAGGGGTACCAAGAAAGCAGTTATCAGCATTAAACCCCCCTCCCAAATCAAAAGTCCACCATCATTCAACATGCCCACCACACAAGTGATCCTTGGGAAGGTATTAACCCCTCATAACCCACCAGAGGTCCCCAACATCCAGTACAAGGTCACCCTCCCCAAAATCCACCCGCATAGGGTACCCTCACAGCCAGCAAAGGGTTCACCCCCCAAACCACACCAAGCAGGGTGGTCCATACGCAGTCAACACAAGGTCGAACCCCCAACCCCACAGTGGTTCCCCTTAGCCAGCACCATGTCACCCCCCAAAAATCCTAAAAACAATGTAATGCCCCTGCAGCCAACACCAGGTCCCCCTGAAATCCCACCACAGTGGTCCAATAGCCAGCAGAAGGTTGCCACACACTAAAAGGGGTCAACAACATGAGCAGCAGTTCACCCCAAAAGCCACAGGCAGGTCACCCTCAAATCACACCACAGGGGTCACCACAATAACCAGCAGCAGGTCGCCCCCTACTAAAAAGGGTCCCCTCAATAGCCAGCAGCAGGTGGCCCACCCAAATCCCACCACAAGCAGGTCACCTCCCAAACCCCACCACAGGGTTCCCCCCACCCCCAATAGCCAGCAGCAGGTCATCCACCACAAACCCCACAAGCAGGTTGCCCTCACATAATACTACAGGGGTCCCCCCAATAACCAGCAGCAGGTCACCCCTCCAAACACCACAAGCAGGTCGCCCCCCACAAAAAGGGGTCCCACCTGAGCAGATCACCGAAAAACCCCACCACAGGGTTACCCAACCCCCCCCTCCCAAAAGCCTGCAGCAGGTCACCCTCAAACCCAAGCAGGTCGCCCTCAAATCCTACAAGAGTGGTCCCCCCCATTAACCAGCAGCAGGTCACCCACCATTAAAAGGGGTCCCCACCTATAAGCAGAAGGCGACGATCAAACCCTACCACATGGGTCCCCCAATAGCCAGCAGAAGGTGCCCCCCCATTAAAAGGGGTCCCAACCCATAAGCAGCAGGTCACTCAAACCCTACCACAGGGGTACCCCAAATAGCCAGCAGCAGGTCACCCCTCCAAACCCCACAAGCAGGTCACCCCCCACTAAAAGGGGTCCAACCTGAGCAGGTCACCAAAACACCCCACCACAGGGTTCCCCAACCTACCCCCCTCCCAAAAGCCTGCAGATCACCCTCACACTCCACAAGCAGGTCGCCCTCAAATCCTACCACAGGGGTCCCCCAAATAGCCAGTAGCAGGTTGCGCCCCAAAAACAAACCACAAGCAGGTCACCCACCACTAAAAGGGGTCCCACCTGAGCAGGTCAC